>ML428487.1:126291-197627 GCA_005239525.1 Nicotiana knightiana | reverse complement strand
AAAATATTTTATATATTCAGTACAAAAACATCTTTTCTCTACTTGGTCCGTTCAATATACACTGAGTATACTAGCACAAGAAGTCGGAGTAAAACCACTCCCATAATCAAGACAAATTATACTATAATCTTGTGCTACAATCATCAAGATATTTTGTCCAATAATATCTTTGATTGTGAACAAAATTTATTAATTATGAGAACAAACAATTTAATCTTCTGTGCATGAGCTAAGACTCCATACACTAAATTGTCTACTTCATAACTAAAAGGATACACATGTAACAAATGATCTATTTAAAATAGTACTTTATTGAATTGAATAAATTAAATATGTAATTGTTCCATAAAGAATAAAATAAAATATTATGTCTAAACTGCATGGTTAATAGTATATCCCAACAAGACAGTCTTAAATATATATATTCAGATCTTTGTTTTGATTTAAACATGTTTAAGGACTTCGTGGTAGGAATAAGGCTAACATGGGCGGGCGATTTTTGCAACCATACCCTATATAGTAGCCACCTTTTAACCTATACCGTATTTTTAAAAATTATTGATTTGGTAGCCAGCTGACAAAAAATTCGCACTAATATAACCATTATACCCTTGGAAAAATATATAAAAATACTTTACGATTTGAATCACGCACAAAACACTTCACCGATCCTCCTCCATCACTCCGTCTCTTCTCAGATCTACTCTCCTAAACCAGAAATTTGAACCAGACTCAAATTCAAAAATTCAAATTGTAAGTTTTCGAATCTGATTGATCTTCATGATACTTGAGATTTTCAATGACGAAGTTTTGGACTGCATAACATACTGAAGTTTTCCTTTAATTAAGATTTTTTTTTAAAATATGCTTAACTCTCATAAGTTTTTGCTGAATGTGCTTTTATTTGTTAAACTTCACCACTAATAATATGCTTAAGTTATGTCCTGATTTCTATAATTTTTTGATGAGTTTTTCCAAAGACTTCAGCATATATGCTGAAGTTATTTACTTGATTTTCTAAGCACTTCAGCATAACTACTGAAGTTTTCCTCTAATTAAGGTTTTTAATAAGTTTTTTGTTTATTTGCTAAACAAGGTGAATTTTTTACTTTATTTGCTAAGCTGAAATTTTTATTTTTTTTGGCTAAACTTCAACACTAATAATATGCTTAAGTTATGTACTGCGTTCTATAGTTTTTTGATGAGTTTTTTCAAAAACTTTAGCATATATGCTAACGTTGTTAAGTTCATTTTCCAAACACTTCAGCATAAATGCTGAAGTTTTTCTTTAATTAAGGTATTTTTTGACTTTATAGAAAAATAATATTAAAAAAAGCGCAGAAAAACATTCAAAGAAAAACTTAAGCATATTGTGCTGAAGTTTTTTAGTTCATTTGCTAATACTTCAACTCTTCAGATGCTGAAGTTTTCTCCTGGATACAATAGTTTTGTCATGACCTTTTCCAAAAACCTCAGCACAATATGCTGAAGTTTTAGTTTATTTTCTAATACTTCAGCCTTGAATGTGCTGAAGTTTTTCTTCTGTGCTATGTAATTTTCTCCTGCATGCTCAAGTTAAATATAGTTTGTGCTTAACTTTNTTAAGCATCTTGTGCTGAAGTTTTTTAGTTCATTTGCTAATACTTCAGCTCTTCAGATGCTGAAGTTTTCTCCTGGATACAATAGTTTTGTCATGACCTTTTCCAAAAACCTCAGCACAATATGCTGAAGTTTTAGTTTATTTTCTAATACTTCAGCCTTGAATGTGCTGAAGTTTTTCTTCTGTGCTATGTAATTTTCTCCTGCATGCTCAAGTTAAATATAGTTTGTGCTTAACTTTTGTCCTACATTAATCAGCTTTTTCATGAGCTTTGTTCTCTAGTACATTTGCTCAAACTTCAGCTTTTTTTCATAATTAAATTCTTATCCTAATACTTGACACTAAACATGCTTCTCTAGGATGAGTTCAATTTGCGTTGTACTTAATTTCAATGGGAGGTGGACTACTGACTTCAAATACTTGGATCATGATACAAAGCTTGTTCTTATTAATAAACAAGTATCATTCAATTCTTTCCTGAAAAAAATTAGTGAAGTTACAAATTCAAGCAGATATTTCGTAACGATATGGTTTGATATCAAACTAAATACAAGCAAATGTATGCTTGTAACTTCAGATGAAGAACTCAGCACTTGTATACATTTGCTCACAGCTGATTCAGCCTACATGAATTGTCATTTCGTCATCGAAAAAATACAACGTATTTCTCACGGTATATGTGGTTCAGAATCTGCAACATTCAATCAATCTCTTGACATTATAACAACTTCAGAACAATTTGGTGATTATCAACATGAACTAGGGCAACCAATAGTGGTAGTAGACAACGAGCAACAACTTTCTAACATTACATCTGCTTCAGAATATAGAATGCTACAAAAATCACCCCTTCCTTCAATAAATTCATACCAGTTTGTAAATGAGCAAGAAGAAGAAGGGCAGCTAATAATGCAAATTGACAACCGACACACAATAAAACAAAAGTTTTTGTTACCTTCTGCATTGATGAGCAACAATGAAGATGAAGAAAATATGGAATTAATACCGGTGACATCAGATACAATTGATGAAATTGCTGAAACTTCTAGTGCCTCTAAGAAATCAAGAAAAAGAGTGAGGGGAAAGATGAAAGAATCTTCACCATGTAAAATACTTAAACATAATGCAGTGCCTGAGGAAGTAAGAGTAGGATCAATTTTGAGAACACGAGGCTGACAGCTACAAAAATCAAAGTAGCGTAAAAAACAATACGAATAATAAATAGTTTGTGGTCATCATCAGGATTTAACGAAACATAACAACCCGAGCTCTCACAATCATCATCAGAAGTAGCACTAATCACATAACTTGAAGCAACACTCTCATAACTAGGGGGCTTTTGCATCTGTACCCACTTTTTGTGCCACATTTTAACTTATACCCGCTTTGTAAAAAAAATTGCATGCGTACCCGCTTTTGCGCATAACTTCATCATGCGGTGCTTAAGTAGCAAAGGAAATCACACAAAAATTCAGCATTCTAGTAGACGGGCTTGAAGTAGTCTTTGTAACTGGGGAACTAACTTCAGCTCTAGAGCTGAAGTTTTTGTCTTTGTAACTGGGGAACTTCAACTCAAGTAAATGGGGAACTTCAGCTCTAGAGCTGAAGTTTTTGTCTTTGTAACTGGGGAACTTCAACTCAAGTAAATGGGGAACTTCAGCTCTAGAGCTGAAGTCTTTATCTTTGTAACTGGGGAACTTCAGCATATGGGGCTGAAGTTCCCCAGTTATAAAGACAAAAACTTCAGCATACGGAGCTGAAGTTTTGTCTTTGTAACTGGGGAACTTCAGCATACGGGGCTGAAGTTCCCCATTTATAAAGACAAAAACTTCAGCATACGGGGTTGAAGTTTCCCAGTTTACAACAATATCACTCACAATAAAGCCTCTCGGGCAAGCCTCTCAGTCACTCGTGATTCCACTATCAAAATCTCATGCTCTCACTTAAACACACGTACTCAGGAAGTACCATGAATACACACAACTGCTGCGGCGGGCAACCCGATCCAATACACACACACACACCCATATAGAGATGAAGTTTTGTCTTTGTAACTGGGGAACTTCAGCCCTGTATGCTGAAGTTGTTGTCTTTATAACTTGGGAACTTCAGCTCTAGAGCTGAAGTTTGTAACTGGGAAACTTCAGCCCTAGAGCTGAAGTTTTGTCTTTGTAACTGGGTAACTTCAACCCCGTATGTTGAAGTTTTATCTTTATAACTGGCGAATTTCAGCTTAACTGGTGAACTTCAGCTCAGCGAGGGAAAGGGAGCTGAAGTTATTTAAAAAGTAGGTACAAGCTAAAAATTTTAAAAAAAATGAATATGAGTTAAATGGGGGCGACCAAATAAGGTGCCCCGCGCAATTTTTACCATAACTAGGAGCGATGTCAAGAATCTGTACGGTTGGGTCTTCATTTAATGATGTGGTAATAATATTATTGAGTTTTGGAGAAGGAGCTGATAGTTTTCTGCTGGTTGAGAGGGTAGTGGAAGGAAAAATTATCGTGATTGCAACAAATACTGTAACAATAGAAGATGGAAACAGTTTGGCCATTAATGATCTTTGCGCAGTAGGAATTGGGAAGAAGATTTGAAAGAAACCTTCTATATATTTTTACTCTTCACGCATGTTTGTTGTATATATATAGGAGACAAGGCTTCCTAATTAGGGTTTATTTTTACATTCCCTACCTTTTTGTCTCGTACCTCCGCTGGATTAGGATTTCCCTTTTCTTTTCGTTTTCGGATTATTTTTATTCCCTAAAGACTACGGACTTGATTAATGAAGATGTTGATTTCCCAGACATCAAATCAGCAATAATAATGATCTAGTTAGTGATATTAAATTTCCACTGATAATGTTAAAAAAAACACCTTTACATAAACTTAAATATCTTCCAAAAATTACACCATAACTGCACATGAAGGGAGCAATACTACTTTTTTTCTTCTTCTTGTTCTTCACATAAATATTTTCTTTCCCTTAATTAATTACAGTTGATTAGTATGGCTCATTTTATTCGGAAAATATATTTGGCCACACTAATAATGTCCCAAATGTCCAGAATGGGGGCATTATGGTCGCACGACTTTTGAGGGCATAATGGATAATTGTGCATTTTTGTTTTCAATCTCTATCTTTTAGCAGATTTTTATTTTAATTCAATTTTTTCAAATAACTCTCTCTCATTATTTTAATTATATTGCCTTCCCAATGCTTCTTTCATATATACACATGCATGACCACATCATTTTCCATAAAGCATTCAATGCACATATACACATACTATATCAAATGAAATACATTAAAGGGAAAAGAGCCAAATATATACTTCTACTTTCATATATTGTCTATATTTAACCTCCGTTATACTATCAGGCCAAATTTATTTCTATCGTTATACTATTGGGCCAAATTTATCCCTACAATCAGCAAACTTTAAAAAATACCCCTTGATCTGTTAAGTAATCTAAAATCTCCCAAATTTCTTTTATTTAAATCACTTGTTGTTCTTTTTGGTTCACTGTTTTTTAAATAACTGGCATTTACCTGCTTTTTGAATTTGAGAAAAAAAATAAGAGAAAAAAATATTAAATAATACAACCGAATAAACAAAGTATAGTAAATTGAAAAATCTAAATTAGATAGCTTTTCTAAATTCTAAAAGTATTTGCAACATCCTAAGTTTAATGAATTTGCTACACCAAATGTATAGAGACTTTGAAAATATTAGTGATTGAAGTTGAAGTTCCACGGAGACTTTACATTGTCTAATTCAACTTTGCTTAATTAAATGCCTACACATTGCATACTCTTAAGTTAGTCGACCGAACTCTATACTAATCGGACAATGACAAAATATATTTGAATATACATGTACATATATGATTGTCAGATGCATATAATACACAATAAATAGACCCACTAAATTCTACGGTGTGTATATGATTGAAAAATAAAAAAAAATTAAACTCATTTTATTTATTACAAAAAGAAAAATGGGTGAATTGGTAATTAAAAAAAAATATGAATAATTTGTATAGTCTAGTAACTTTAGCATTCACATCAATAGCAGTCTTTAAAATAATGGACCAAGAAGAACAACAAATGATTTATATAAAAGGAAGTTGGGAGATTTTGAATTACTTAACAATTCAAGGAGTATCTTTAAAAGTTTGCTGATTGTAGGGGTAAATTTGGCTCGATAGTATAACGGTAGGGATAAATTTGGCCTGATAGTATAACATAGGTTAAATGTAGACAATATATGAAAGTTGAGAGATATATTTGGCCATTTTCTCTACATTACAATATACACATAGTATACTAGAGGAAATACGTATACATTTAAACTACCACTATAACAAATTTGATTATCAATGATAAATTACTGTCACTTAATACTCATATTTCGTTACAAAAATCTTTTGTGACGGAAAAAAAATCGTCAATGGTTCGTCTTTAACACTGGGTCACTAAAAGTATACAAAGACAAGTTAATGCTTCGTCACTAAAAAAAAGTTATATTAACAACAAAATTTGTTTTCATCCTTAAATACATGGTATTTGCGACAGACTCGTTTGTCGGAAAAATTATTTAAAAATTATAGCTAATTGTTTGTTTTCGTCACTGAAAAAGTTACTAATGTTGACGAAACGATTGTCATTAATTGTTTAGTTTAATTAGTGACAATACCAATTGTCTCCAAAGTTATAGATGTTTCATGGTTAAACAACTATAATTTTATCACTAGTATCACTTTTTATATACAAAAAAGTCTTTGTCCCTACATATATGAATTTGTGACAACCTTGCTTTTATAAAAATTATTCTAATTTTGTAGTTAAAAATTATTATGTCATCACTAAAAATATTATTTATTACTGAGAAAATAAAATTATTACTATGATTAATGACAATTTCAATTATCATAAAATAAAATGATAATCCGTAACCAATATAGGTGATTCTCATACAAGTTTTATTTTTGTCACTAAATACAGTCAATTTGTGACAAACTAATATAAAATATTTTTTCACTAATTACAAATATTTGATGTCATTTAAATCCATACTGGTACTATTGATAATTAGTATTTACCTAGTTTGTCACTAATTTGTGAATTTATTAGTAGACCAATTGAAAGTAACATAATAAAACGCGCAAGGTAACACAAATTTCCATCCATGATCGTATAATTAAAAATAATTAATAATATATTGAGATAATATTTCATTACAAATTTCATAAATTAAAACACATAAATTAAGTAAAATTTATCCAACATGAAAGTCTAATAGAAATAGAAGAATATTGATAAATTAAAAGAGACGAACGTATGTATATATAATTATATATTGACTACTATATAAACTGTCAATATGCCCTTAATGAATGAAATTATTTATTGTCTATGTATAACATAAGCCATATGACTATAACCTTAGTCAATGGGCTTATGAATAACTATAGGCCGATAAATATGACCTTAATGAATAAAATATATATTGACTATTATATAAACGGTCAATATAACTATGAATCACAACGATATAATTAGGATATATCATATGAATAAAACCTTAGTCAATGGACTTATATGTTTTCTATGAATAACTAGTGGCCGATACGTATGACCTTAATGAATGTAATATAAATTGACTATTATATAAACGGTCAATATAACTATGAATCAAAACGATGTAATTAGCATAGGTTATATGAGTATAACCTTAGTTAATGGATTTATAGGGTTGCTTTAAATAACTGGTGGCTGATACGTATGACCTTAATGAATGAAATTATATATTGGTTATTATATAAACGGTCAATATAACTATGAATCACAACGGTGTAATTAGCGTAGGCCCTATGAATAAAGCCTTAGTCAATGGACTTATATGGTTGCTACGAATAACTAGTAATTGTGTATGATCTTGATGAATAAAATTATATATTGATTATTATATAAATGGTCAATATAATTATGAAGCACAACGATGCAATTAGCATAGGCCATATGACTATAACCTTAGTGAATGGACTTATGTGGTTGCTATGAATAACTAGTGTTCGATACATATGACTTTAATGAATGAAATTATTAGTTGGCTACTATATAAACGGTCAATATGACTATAAATCACAACGATATAACTAGTATAGGCTATATGATTATAACCTTAGTAAATAGCTATTAATTATTAAAAGAGGACTAAATATGCAAAATACATAACTTAATCCATTAATATTTCATAATCAAAATTGTTACTTAGGATTCAAGGTTACTCGAATTTATATACCATAAGAACTTTTGAAAATTAATTTATACTATATTAAAAGCACGAAGGCCCTTAGCGAAATGTCATTCATTTTACCCTCTTAAACTAGAGTTCACACTGGACAAAATAATTATTTGATTATTTTTCTAATATTTAGCAATAGTAATATAATTAATTTCCTACTAATATTTAGGATTTTGATATCAACTAAAAGTTAAATTATTAAGTTTTTCCTTATTTGAATTAGGTGAAAATTACTAATATGTAGGAATTTTAAAAAGGAGTAAAATTTTAATTGAATAAATATCTTTCTTTTGGTATTTACTATTTTGACATGAAAGATATTAAGCAATCGTAATTATTTAATAAAATGGTAAATCCTTGCACTAAAAATTATTTCTTTCGATTTTTTGCATCAACAAGTATCCGTATATATTATGTTTGTTTCGATATGCTTTTATTTTTTTGTACTCTTTTCTTTATCTCTATGTTTCTTTGTGAATTTATTTATGTAAGTTAAAAGTTCTTATCAAATTATCTTCTAGAAATTTTTTAAATCAAATGTGGCTCATTATTATTTTTATTTGCATGAAGGCCCTTAGTGAAATGTAGTTCACTTTTTTACCCTCTTAAACTAGAGTTTACACTGGACAAAATAGTTATTTGATTATTTTTTTAATATTTAGTAATAGAATCTAATTAAATTTTCTAATATTTAGGACTTTGATATCAACTAAAAGTTTAATTAATAAATATTTCATTATTTGAATTAGTTGAAAACTATAAATATGTAATTTCCTTTGATATTGGGAACAAATAATTAAGCCTTTGTATTAACTATTTAACAAGAATTAATTTAATTATTTTTCGTATTCATCATAAATTATTTTTAAATTGACAAATCTGTAACGACCCAGTCCGTCGTTACGTAGAACCTACATTATAATTACTATTCTTGACTAGTCATAGGTTGGTTATACAGTTATTGACGTGTTAGAGTCTATAGGCTTGAAATCAGAATGGTTAAATGAGAATTCAGTAACTTAGTCTTTAAAATATAACATTAAAATGGGAAAAGTCAACTGAGGGTTTACTTATTGGTAAACGACCTCGGAACGCGGATTTTATGGCTTGGATAGCTTCGTTAGGTGATTTGGGACTTAGGAGTGTGACCAGAATGTTTTTGTGATGTCCGGTGTAGAATTAGGCTTGAATTGGCTAAAGTTAGTTTTGGTAATTTCCGGTCGGCAGTGGAAAATAGGCTATCGGGGTCGAAAGGGAATTCCGACAGTTGGAACAAGTTAGTAATGTCATTTTGGATGTAATCTGCAAATTTTCAGGTCAATCGGAGTTATTTTGGGTAGTTTCGGCATCATTGGTGGAATTTAGAAATTTCAATGTTCATAGGCTTGAATTCAATGAGTTTTTTTGGAGTTTTGATGTTGTTTTTGGTGTTTCGAAGGCTCAACTAAGTTTGAATGGTCATATATGATGCGTTGGTATGTTTGGTTGGGGGCCCGAGGGGCTCAGGATGGTTTTGGGTGGTTAACGGGAAGTTTGGAGTGAGTGTGGTAAATCTGCAGGTTGCTGTTGGTGGTATTTTCGCACCTGCGGAAAGGGAGCCGCAGGCGCGGTTCCGCAGGAGCGGAATGGGATCCGCAGGTGCGGATTTGACTGAGTAGGGAGTGGTCCACAAGTGCGAGAAATTTGACGCACCTGCGATGTCGCAGGCGCGAAAGGAGTATCACAGGTGCGGAATTAGGAGACCCCAGGGGAGATCGTAGGCGTGGAAGGAGCATCGCACTCGCGAAGCCGCAGGCGCGAGTAAGTGATCGCAGGTGCGAGATCACTGGACAGAAGGTATAAAAACCAGCCTTCGCGAATTTTAGCCATCTTTTTCAATATTTCATCTGGGTTTGAAGCTTTTGAAGGGCTTTGAAGAGGGAATTCGATAGTTCTTCACCAAGGTAAGATTTTTGGACGCTAAACTCGTTTATATATGATTAAAGGTCGGGATTATGGTAGAAATTAGGGAAAATCAGTGTAAATTGGGTGATTAGGGCTTGGAATTTAGAATATTTTAATTGGTAATTTGAGGGGTCATTTGGACTCCGAATTTAGTGTTCTTTATATGTACGGACTCGTAAGATGACAAAGAACAGTTTGGTATAAGAAATTTCTGAATTTCAGGACGTGGGAACGGGGGTCGGGTTTTGACTAAATTCGAGTTTTTGAGCAAAATTAATATTTTTCGATTGGAATTCACACCTTAAGCATAATTTGATGATAAAAATCTGAACTTGGTAGATTTGGAGCACTTAGAGGCCGGATTTAGAGGCAAAGGCACTGCGGAATAGGTTTTAGCCGGTTTTGAGGTAAGTAACGCTTCCAAACTTGGTTCGGAGGGTTCGAAACTCCGAGCTAAATGATTTATGACTATTGTTGAGGTGACGCACATGCCAAGTGACGGGCGTGAGGGCGTGCACCGGGTATTTGTGGCCTGGCTTATCCCATGGCCCCGCGTAGTGATTATTCCATGATGATATTTGTGCTTCTATTAATGTGGTAATTGTGAACATGTTAGAAATCATGTTAAGTATAAATGCTAGGCTTCACGCCGGAAAAGCTAAGACCCGAGTGGTCGTATATTGCTGTCTCATGNTGTTATAGCATATCATTTCATATCTCAGTCTTAGTATTGTTAATTACATGCATATTTATCATTGTTTCGGGCTGATGGAGGCATTTGTGATCCATGTGAGTGAGACTGAAGGCATTTGTGATCTGTGTGCTTATCCATACTAGTTTCATTCATATATTTTATGATGGCATGTAGAGTATACTGGCATACTTGGCATATTTTCTCATCCTGATAAATTGTTAGCATGTCTACATTGTGTATATTATTTATTGTAACATAATTGAGGTTTTGTCCGTCACTACTTCTCAGTCCATAGTTTGGGTCCGTTACTTCTGAGTTGGTGTACTCACGTTACCCCCTGCACCTTGTGTGCAGATCCAGGTACATCGGGACCCGGTAGCGGATTTTGAGCAGAGGTCAGAGTTTCTAGTGGAGTTGTCGAGGTAGCAGCTGGCGATCGCGACCTCGCCTTCTCTTTCTTTATTCCACCTATTGCTTTTATTTTAAGACAATGTTGTCCATTTCCCCTTTTCTTTGCTTATGTTTTAGTAGCTCACGACTGAGTGACACCGGATCCGGGGATTGGAGGTTTAAATTTAGTTTTCAAATGTTGTTTTTAAATTTCAGATGTCTTGATATTATTAATAAATTCGTTTGAAAATCACATTTTTACTGGAAATGAAATTTAGCTTAGTTAAAAAGGGAGGCTTGCCTGGTTCCACGACAGTCGACATCACGACTCCGAAGTTGGGTCGTGACAAGATGGTATCAGAGCGCTAGGTTAAATAGGTCTCACCAGTCATGAGCAGGTTAGTAAAGTCTTGCGGATCGGAACGGAGACGTCTGTACTTATCTTCGAGAGGCTGTAGAACCTTTAGGAAAAATCTCACATTCTTTCAATTCTGTCGTGCGACCCCGTTGAACTCTGAAACTAAACTTATGATGTTTTCATTCTCTCCCAGATGGTGAGGACTCGTGCTAATGATAGTGGTGATCAGACACCAACAGGACCAGCTGGAGGTCGAGGCCGTGGACGAGGCCGTGGCAGAGGGAAAGGTGCAGCCCGCTTAGCAGCCGGGGCAGTACCGGTGGACCTTCCCACTACTCATGATCAGGTACCTGCAGTTCAGGTCCAAGCGGGAGAGGCTCAGGCACCAGCAGTGCCCATTGTGATTCTGGGTCTTCAGGAGACCCTAGCCCAGATTTTGACGATGTGCACCAGCCTGGCACAGGCCGCTGCCGTGTCTACTGCTGCTACTTCTCAGGCCGGGGGAGGCACTCAGACTCTAGCTGCCTGGACACCTGAGAAAGTTAACCAGGGGCTTCACACTTGGGACAGTCCAGTTCAGCCGGTTGCCCCAGCCCAGGATTATGTGGTCCTAGCTTTAGCTGATGATGAGTAGCGTAGGTTGGAGAGGTTCAACAGACTCCAGCCTCCGAGTTTTAGTGGTACTGAGGACGAGGACGCCCAGCGCTTTTTGGACAAGTGTCAGAGGATCCTTCGCACAACAGGGATACTGGAGGCTAGTGGGGTCTCATTTACTACATTCCACTTTTCAGGAGCTGCACTTTCTTGGTGGGAGGCCTATGAGAGGCGTAGACCTGCTGATGAAACGCCCCTTACCTGGCGCCAATTCTCCATTCTATTCCTGGAGAAGTATATACCACAGTCCCACAGGGAGGAACTGCGCAGAGAGTTCGAACAGTTGCGCCAGAAGGACATGACCGTGACGAGTATGAGATGAGGTTCTCCGAGTTGGCCCGTCATGCTATTTGGCTAGTTCCCACAGATAGGAAGAGAATCAGGAAGTTCGTTGATGGTCTTACTTATCAGCTTCAGGTTTTTCTGACTAGGGAGAGGGTATCTGGCGCTTCTTTTGAGGAGGTGGTTGACATGGCCAGATAGATTGAGTCAGTTCGCCGCCAAGAGCGAATTGAGAGGGAGGCCATGAGGTCTCGGGGATCTGGGAGTTTTGGTGGGGTTCCTTCAGGGGGCAGCCTTAGCCCGGCGGAGGCCGTCCATTCAGGGGGGCTCAGCCAAGTCGCTCAGGTTATCGTGGTGGATCGGTTGGTCACGATCCTTATAGTTCGCATCAGGCGCAACCATCTTTAGTGCCTTGCTAGCTCAAAGTTCATCTTGGGCACCATCGGTTCAAAATTCATCTATGTTTGGTTCTTCCAGCGGTTATCCTGGTGCTAGGGGTTCTCTTAAGTCCCCAATTCCATTCTACGAGAGAGGTTGCTTTGAGTGTGGAAATGTGGACCATATTAAGAGGTTTTGCCCTCATATTGCGAGAGGTACTTATCAGCATAGGAGTCAGCCCACAGTTTCAGAATCAGTAGCTGCACCGCCCGCCCAGGCAGCTAGAGGTGGGGGTCAGGCAGCTAGGGGTCACCCAAGAGGAGGAGGCCGATCTGGTGGTGATCAGTCCCGATTCTGGGTCTTCAGGAGACCCTAGCCCAGATTTTGACGGTGTGCACCAGCCTGACACAGGCCGTCGCCGTGTCTACTGCTGCTACTTCTCAGGCTGGGGGAGGCACTCAGACTCCACCTGCCCGGACACCTGAGCAAGTTAACTAGTGGCTTCAGACACCTGGGACAGTCCCAGTTCAGCCAGTTACCTCAGCCCAGGATTATGTGGTCCCAGCTTTAGCTGATGGTGAGCAGCATAAGTTGGAGAGGTTCAGCAGACTCCAGCCTCCGATTTTTAGTGGTACTGAGGGCGAGGATGCCCAGGGATTTTTGGAAAAGTGTTAGAGGATCCTTCGCACATCAGGGATGCTGGAGGCTAGTGGGGTCCCATTGACTACATTCCAGTTTTCAGGAGCTGCACTTGCTTGGTGGGAGGACTATGATAGGCGTAGACCTGCTGATGCAGCGCCCCTTACCTGGCGTGAGTTCTCCATTCTATTCCTGGAGAAGTATATACCACAGTCCCGCAGGGAGGAACTGTGCAGGGAGTTCGAACAGTTGCGCCAGGAGGACATGACCGTGACACAGTATGAGATAAGGTTCTCCGAGTTGGACCGTCATGCTATTTGTCTAGTTCTCACAGATAGGAAGATAATCAGGAGGTTCGTTGATGGTCTTACTTATCAGCTTCGGGTTTTTCTGACTAGGGAGAGGGTATCTGGCGCTTCTTTTGAGGAGGTAGTTGACATTGCCAGAGAGATTGAGTCGGTTCGCCGCCAAGAGCGGATTGAGAGGGAGGCCAAGAGGTCTCGGGGATCTGGGAGTTTTGGTGGGGTTCCTTCAGGGGGGCAGCCTCAGCTCGGCCGAGGCCGTCCATTCAGGTGGGCTCAGCCAAGTTGCTCAAGTTATGGTGGTGGATCGGTTGGTCACGATCCTTATAGTTCACATCAGGCGCAACCATCTTTTAGTGCCTTGCTAGCTCAGAGTTCATATTAGGCACCATCGGTTCAGAATTCATCTATGTCTGGTTCTTCTAGCGGTTATCCCGGTGTTAGGGGTTCCCTTCAGTCCCCAGTGCCATTCTACGAGAGAGGTTGCTTTGAGTGTGGAAATGTGGGCCATATTAAGAGGTTTTTCCCTCGTCTTGCGAGAGTTACTTATAAGTAGAGGAGTCAGCCCGCAGTTTCAGAATCAGTAGCTGCACCATCCGCCCATGCAGCTAGAGGTGGGGGTCAGGCAGCTAGGGGTCACCCAAGAGGGGGAGGCCGATCCGGTGGTGATCAGTCTCGATTTTATGTATTCCCGGCCAGACCGGATGAGATGGCTTGTGATGCCGTAATCCCAGGTATTGTTTCAGTATGTCACGAGAAGCTTAAGTTTTTAATTGATTCCAATTTTTCATATTCACATGTTCATCATGAGTTAGCCCATTCTCTGGATACGCCCCGTGAATCTTTTGTTACATCTGTTCATGTGCTCACCCTTGTGGGTGATGTTGTTGTTACGGACCGCGTGTGTCAGTTGTGTGTGATACCTATTGGGGGTATAGAGACCCGGGTGTGTGCATGGTAAGGTTATTCTACAGTTGATGGCTTTTGGAACAACACCTTGGCACGTTCGAGGAGGAGCGTTTGTTTAAGAGGGGGAAAATGTAACGACCCAGTCCGTCGTTATGTAGAACCTACATTATAATTACTATTCTTGACTAGTCATAGGTTGGTTATACAGTTATTGATGTGTTAGAGTCTATAGGCTTGAAATCGGAATGGTTAAATGAGAATTCAGCAACTTAGTCTTTAAAAGATAGCCTTAAAATGGGAAAAGTCAACTGAGGTTTTACTTATTGGTAAACGACCCCGGAATGTAGATTTTATGGATTGGATAGCTTCGTTAGGTGATTTGGGACTTAGGAGTGTGTCCGGAATGTTTTTGTGATGTCCCGTGTAGAATTAGGCTTGAATTGGCGAAAGTTAGTTTTGGCGATTTTCGATCGGCAGTGGAAAATAGGCTATCGGGGTCGAAATGGAATTCCGACAGTTGGAACAGATTCGTAATGTCATTTTGGATGTGTCTGCAAATTTTCA
This sequence comes from Nicotiana knightiana, assembly GCA_005239525.1. Lineage (NCBI taxonomy): Eukaryota > Viridiplantae > Streptophyta > Magnoliopsida > Solanales > Solanaceae > Nicotiana > Nicotiana knightiana. Next base: position 182,605 of record ML428487.1, on the reverse strand, counting down.
GGTCAATCGGAATTGTTTTGGGTAGTTTCGACATCGTTGGTGGAATTTAGAAATTTCAATGTTCATAGGCTTGATTTCGATGAGTTTTTTTGGAGTTTTGATGTTGTTTTTGGCGTTTCGAAGGCTCGATTAAGTTTGAATGGTCATATATGATGCGTTGGTATGTTTGGTTGGGGTCCCGAGGGGCTCCAGGCGGTTTTGGGTGGTTAATGGGAAGTTTGGAGTGACTTTGGTAAATCTGCAGGTCGCTTTTGCTGGTGTTTTCGCACCTGCGGAAAGGGAGCCGCAGGCGCGGTTCCGCAGGAGCGGACTGGGCTCCGCAGATGCGAGATTTGACTGAGTGGGGAGTGGTCCGTAGGTGTGAGGAATTTGTCGCACCTGCGATGTCGCAGGCGTGGAAGGAGCATCGCACCTGCGAAGCCGCAGGCGCGAGTAAGTGATCGCAGGTGCGAGATCACTGGACAGAAGGTACAAAAACCAGCCTTCGCGAATTTTAGCCATCTTTCTCAATATGTCATCCGGGTTTGAATCTTTTGAAGGGTTTTGAAGAGGGAATTCAATATTTCTTCACCAAGGTAGGATTTTTGGACACTAAACTCGTTTATATGTGATTAAAGGTCGGGATTATAGTGGAAATTAGAGAAAAATCAGTGTAAATTGGGTGATTAGGGCTTGAGATTTAGAATATTTAAATTGGTGATTTGAGGGGTCATTTGGACTCCGAATTTAGTGTTCTTTATATGTACGGACTCGTCAGATGACAAAGAACAGTTTGGTATAAAAATTTCTGAATTTCGGGATGTGGGCCCAGGGGTCGGGTTTTGACTAAATTCGGCTTTTTGAGCTAAATTGATATTTTTCGATTGAGATTCACACCTTAAGCATAATTTGATGATAAAAATCTGAACTTGGTAGATTTGGAGCACTCAGAGGCCGGATTTAGAGGCAAAGGCACTGCAGAATAGTTTTTAGCCGGTTTTGAGGTAAGTAACGCTTCCAAACTTGGTTCTGAGGGTTCGAAACCCCGAGCTAAATGATTTATGACTATTGTTGAGGTGACGTACATGCCAAGTGACGGACGTGAGGGTGTGCACCGAGTATTTGTGGCCTGGTTTATCCCATGGCCCCACGTAGTGATTATTCCATGATGATATTTGTGCATCTATTAATGTGGTAATTGTAAACATGTTAGAAATCATGTTAAGTATAAATGGTAGGCTTCACGCCGGAAAATCTAAGACCCGAGTGGTCGTATATTGCTGTCTCATGTTGTGATTATTTGATGTCATATACTCAGTCCTGTTATAGCCTATCATTTCATGTCTCAGTCTCTGTATTGTTAACTACATGCATATTTATCATTGTTTCGGGCTGATGGAGGCATTTGTGATCCATGTGAGTGAGACTGAAGAGTAATGACTGAGTGAGGCCGAGAGCCTGTTATTGAGATATTATGAGAATGGACTGCACACTGCAGTGATATTTAAATCATGCCTTCGTTGGCTTGATATGGCGCTTGGGCCACTAGGGCCCCTCCGGAGTCTTTACACCCCCAGTGAGCGAAAATATTGAGGGATGGATCTTCCCTGGGCGTGGATCTTGTCCAAAGTGATGAGGGATAGATCTTCCCTGGGCATGGATCTTGTCCGAAGTTGATGTTATGTGAGGGATGGATCTTCCCTGGGCATGGATCTTGTCCGAAGCTTTGTTTATGAGAGGGATAGATCTTCCATGGTGATGGAAATTGTCCGAGTGTTATATCCGGAGATGGATCTTCTCCGTGGGAGCTGGATTGGCCTTTTTCCTCAGTACATAGTGACTACGGTCACCGGTGTTTATGCATATTTTGGGATAGAACTTCCCTGGGCCTGAGAGCCATATATAGTACGGAGTGGACTACTGTGGGAGAGCTATGAGCGCTATGTGCTTATCCATACTAGTTTCATTCATATATTTTATGATGGCATGTAGAGTATACTGGCATACTTGGCATATTTTCTCATCCCTGATAAACTGTTAGCATGTCTACATTCTGTATATTATTTATTGTAACATAATTGAGGTTTTGTCCGTCACAACTTCTCAACCTATAGTTTGGGTTCGTTACATCTGAGTTGGTGTACTCACGTTACCCCCTGCACCTTGTGTGCAGATCCTGGTACATCGGGACCCGTAGTGAATTTTGAGCAGCGGTCAGAGTTTCTAGTGGAGTTGTCGAGGTAGCAGCTGGTGATCGCGACCTCGCCTTTTCTTTCTTTATTCCACCTATTGCTTTTATTTTGAGACAATGTTGTCCATTTTCCCTTTTCTTTGGTTATGTTTTAGTAGCTCACGACTGAGTGACAACGGATCCGGGGATTGGAGGTTTAAATTTAGTTTTCAAATGTTGTTAATAAATTTCAGATTTCTTGATATTATTAATAAATTCGTTTAAAATCACATTTTTACTGGAAATGAAATTTAGCTTAGTTAAAAAGAGAGGCTTGCCTGGTTCCACGACAGGCGCCATCACGATTCCGAAATTGGGTCGTGACAAAATTGAATATGATACATAAATTTATTTTGATAATAATAGCATTAGCATATGGAAAAATGGGTTATAATAGTATTAAGAAACAAATTCGTAAAAAGACAAACTTGAAGCAATCAAGAGGAAACAATATAATGCAAACTATATTCTAAAGGAACTGTCATTTATTATTATTATTACTATTATTATTATTATTATTATCATCATCATCATCATCATCATCATTGTTGTTATTATTATAATAATAATAATAATAATAATAATAATAATAATTGTATTATTTTTGTTATTATTATTACTATTATTATTATTATTATTATTATTATTTTAAAAATAACAACTTTACTTTCAATATTAAATTATTTGATGTAAAAAAATATAAGTCATTTAGGCATTACGTTTCCCCTTATCAATTTTTTCTACGAGCATAACACCAACCTCTTTATTCTCAAAATGGCAGAGAATTTTTTTTTAGTTTATTTTGTTTGACAAATCTTTGTTGGTAATAGTATTTACATATATATTTTTTTTTTTTTGTATTAGATGATAGAAATAATAATATTCTTTTATAAGATATTTCTATAGAAGTCCTCAGAAACTACAATAAGAAATCTAAGAACTTTTATGAAAAGAATTTTTTATTCATTGAGCCAGCTAAATAATATATTTAGTAGTCATCATTTTCAAGAACTTATACATTTTTTGTTAACTTTTATTTTTAAAGTCAAACACATTGTTTATTAATTTTTTAATAATTTTAAAAATATATATTTTATTGATATGGATACACGCGCAAAGCGCGTATCCTAAAGCTAGTTTATGTATACATACGAAGGCTTTTAATCTTCCCATCCGTATAAATTTTTTTTTAAAAAAAAAATGTAATAGTATAGGTATACATACGAAGACTTTTGATCTTCCCATGAAAGAATGATGATTTTATGGGATCAATGTTTTGGGATAATCAATAGTTATTAACTAATTTGGGAGAAAAATATTTTGGAAGAAAATAATAGCTATTAAGCCAAATATGAAATCAAGAGCTTTAATGGTATTTCACCAATGTGATCATCGTTGGGTCAATGTAAATGTGGCCAAATAGCAACACTCCATTTTATTAGGTTTAAGGACTTGAGACTTCCAAGTGTATCTTCAAAAATATCGTGTTCATATATCATGTGCTTGTATATATTATTTATTTATTTATTTATTTATTGTTGCATTTGATCTTTTATATCCTAATGTAAAACTTTCTCGGTTTACCAGTATTAATATATGCTTCGTTAACGTTCAAAAAAGAAACTTTAAATTGATGATTAGAATACCACACCCTTAAAATGCGCGATAGATAAACTCTTGGAATCATGACATATTTGCTTACTCAAAAATAATTTCTTTAATTTCCATGCGAAAAGAAAGGAAATAGTTCATCCCACGAAATAAAAGGCTTTCTTACTATCGAGGTGCAAATAGAAATACCTTTTTATTTAATTTTTACAAAATCGACAGATTACTTAAAAACCAATTACAGAAGGTCTATAATTAGTGCGAACTAATTTCTTAGAAAAACGGTAACCCGCGATAACTTACTAAAATTATGGATCAGGTAAAAATACACTATCGTGTGTATAACTTGAATTACATGTGAATGATCTTACCAGCCACATGTGAATGATCTTACCAGCCACAAACTTGCAAATTTTTTAATTACCTGTGTATAATTTGATGAACCAATTCACTCTTATAATGCTCACCTTGCCATTCTCATGTGAATGATCTTACCAGCCACAAACTTGCAAATTTTTTAATTAACTTTGGACATGGCTTAAATAGGGGTCCCAAAATCTACTATCAGGTACGCTTCCCAAGGTCGGTGTCACTATCCCAAATTCTAAACCGATCATGATGGCGCATATTGTGGAACTAGGCTAGCTAACAATCACAAAATTATAGTTTCTTTCTAAAATCCCAGCCATTTTCTACATTTCATAAAGTACATAGAATTAATGAATTCATTAGGCAAAATAAACAGCTAAATAGTCTAAACCATCCAAAAATCCGGAGTCAACAGGTCATGAGCATCTAAGAAATATATCAACGAGTGTACTATTATATTACAAAATCTCCGAACGAATAGATAGATACAACAAAAGAAGGGAAAAACAGAGATGCTGCGGACGCTAAATAGCTACCTCTATATCCCGAACTCCGGCTCCTCACGGAATAGATGGCTAACGCTCGGTATCTACACCTGAATCTGCACACAGCGGTGCAGGGAGTAATTTGAGTATGCCAACTCAGTAGTAATGAGAATAAATCAAGTCTAAGCGTCAAGAAACACATAAAAATCAATATCATCAATTCATAATAAGCACATCCTTTTCTTCCCAACAGTATATACATAGATATATGAAATCATCATGCCTTAAAACCAACTTCAGAAAAATCCTTTGAAAAATGTGTTTCTCCAACAATTTCAGAAATAAAAATAATCGAAAGATTTAGTGTAAAAATAAAATAAATCATAAGTAACCCCTCGGGCAGAAACATGAATCATAAATCATCCCTCGGGCAGAACATCACTCAGCACCTCACAGCCACTCAGTATCAGCCCCTCAGGCAACCTCACTGTCACTCATGCCTCCCAATCACTCATCACTCGGCACTCGACACTCATCACTCAGTAGGTACATGTGCTCACTGGGGGTGTGTACAGGCTTCGTAGGGGCTCCTTCAGCCCAAGAGCTAATATCAAGCCACTTTGTGGCGTATCATATCCTCACAATCAGGCCCTCGGCCTCACTCAGTCAGAACCTCTCAAAAGCCCCTCGGGCGTATCAGTAAAACAAGGTACTTGACCCAAAACATCATTTTTATATCTCAAAATAGTGTAAATAAGGGTGAATTTCGAAAACAGTTAAGCACAACATGACTGAGTGTAAATCATAAATCAATAGTGAGGAAATAGCAGTAAAAATCCCCAAGGGGTCTAAACAAGTCGGCACGAGGTCCCAAACCTGGCTTATAGCCCAAAAATTGCAATAGTCTTTAGAACACAATTTAACATATGATTTAGAGTAAAATACGCAACTCAATAGTTTCTGTGGAGAGGACCAAGTCCAATCCAAAAATCAGTGCCCGCTACATACTCGTCATCCGACATGTGTGCCATTCTAAACACAGTAAGAAATATGATGTCCGGAGTTTCATACCCTTAGGACAAGATTTATAACCATTACTTACCTCTACCAGGCCACAATACTAATCCGCGATGCTCTTGCTCCTCAAATTGGCTCCCGATTGCTCCGAATATAACCAAAACCAGATTAGCATAATCAATATATGCTAAAGGAACAAAACTCAATCGAAAATTATCAATTTAGACATAATTCTCGAAATTCGGCCAAACCCAAGCCCCGAGCCACGTCTCGAAATTTGATAAAATTTATATCACTAGAACCCTCGTCCTCCCACGATTATACACACACCAAGAACACCACAATCAGACCACAATTGCCTACTCAAATCGCCAAAAGATTTCCAAACTTCCTCCCATTTTCCCCAACTTTTCTACTTTAATTTCCTTAAGTTTCAAGCTTAATCTGGCATAAAATAACATAGAGGCGAGTTTTATGATCCGGGAACTTACCTCCACCGAAGCCCTTCGAATTTCCTCATCAATTTGCTCTCAACCCAGCTAAATCCGCATGCAACAATGGAGGAAATGTCAAAATATTTGTGGAGGCACCATTTTATACTATTCTGCCCAGTTAATCCGCACATACGGACAAATTCCTCGCACCTGCGGTCCCATGTGCGCACCTACGAAATCTCAATAACAGTCCAAACTTCGCACCTGCGAGACACTTTCCGCACCTGCGGCTTCGCAGGTGCGTCCCATGCTTCACACCTGCGGATCCCTCTTGACTGGCCTATCTTCGCACCTGCGCAAGGTCCTTCGAACCTGCGGCATCGCACCTGCGACTGCCCATCCGCAGGTGGGGCCACACCAGAAGATTAACACCAGCAGCTATTTGCTGCAATTTTCCTAAGTTCAAACCCCTCGCTAACCATCCGAAATCAATCCCGAGACCCTCGGGGACCCAACCAAACATACCAACACATCCCATAGCATCATTCAAACTTAGTCGAGCCTTCGAAACACCAAAAATAACTCGAAAACACCAAACTTACATCAAATTCCAGCCTAAGAACTTTGAAACTTCTAAATTTCGCCAATGATGCCGAAACCAACCAAAACACATCCGATTGACCTAAATATTTGCACACATATCCAAAATGAAATTATGAACCTGCTCCAACTATCAGAATTCCATTCCGACCCCGATAGCCTATTTCCACCGCCGACCAGAAATCGCTAAAAACTAACTTTTGCCAATTCAAGCCTAATTCTACACCGGACATCAAAACTTCATTCCGAACACGCTCCTAAGTCCCAAATCACCTAACGAAGCTAGAGGTCATTTATCAACAAGTCAACTCCCAGTTGACTTTTTTCAACTATTAAGCTAATTTAAGAGACTATGTGTCTCAGTTCTCACTACGACCATTCCGAACCCGAAAAAACCGACCCAACACCACATAAATAGGCTAAGCAGCATATGATAAAGCAGAAATAGGGGAAACGGGGCTAATCTCACGGAATGACCGGCCGGGCCGTTACATCCTCCCCTCCTTAAACAAATGTTCTTCCTCGAACGGGTCTAGAAATATACCTGGAGTCTCGAATAAGTGAGGATATATGCTCCGCATCTCCCGCTCGGTCTCCCAGGTGGCATCCCCCACCGGCTATCCCCTCCACTGAACCTTCACTAAAGCTATATCCTTAGACCTCAACTTTCTGACCGGACGACCAAAAATAGCCACTGGCTCTACCTCATATGACATATCACCCTCGAGCTGACCCGTGATGAAGTCCAAAACATGAGACGGGTCACCAACATACTTTCGGAGCATCGAAACATGGAACACTGGATGAATACTCGACAGGCTGGGAGGAAAGGCAAGTCTATAAGCCACCTCCCCAATCCTCTGAAGCACCTCAAATGGCCCAATGAACCTAGGACTCAGCTTTCCCCTCTTCCCCAACCTCATAACACCCTTCATAGGTGACACCTTCAGCAACACCTTCTCCCAAATCATGAAAGACACATCCCAGACCTTCCAGTCCGCATAGCTCTTCTGTGTAGACTGCGTCGTGCGAAGGCGCTCCTGAATCAACTTCGCCTTACCCAACGCATCCTGAACCAGGTCTGTGCCCAATAGCCTAGCCTCGCCCGGCTCAAACCAACCAACCGGAGATCTGCACCTCCTACCATATAAAGCCTCATACAGAGACATCTGGATACTCGAATAATAACTATTATTATATGCAAACTCCGCGAGTGGCAGAAACTGTTACCATGAGCCCCCCGAATCAATGACACATACACGTAACATATCCTCCAAAATTTGAATAGTACGCTCCGACTGCCCGTCGGTCTGAGGATGAAACGCTGTGCTCAACTCGACCTGAGTACCCAACTCTCTCTGTACGACTCTCCAAAACTGAGATGTGAACTGAGTACCTCTGTCAGAAATGATAGAAACTAGAACCCCATGCAATCGGACAATCTCCCTGATATAAATCTCAGCTAACCGCTCCGAAGAATAAGTAGTACCAACAGGAATGAAGTGCGCAGACTTGGTCAGCCGATCCACAATAACCCATATAGCATCAAACCTCCTCGAAGTCCATGGGAGTCCAACTACAAAGTCCATGGTGATCCGCTCCCACTTCCACTCCGGAGTATCAAATCTCTGAAGCAATCCACCTGGTCTCTGGTGCTCTTACTTGACCTGCTGACAGTTGAGACACCGAGCCACAAACTGAACAATATCTTTCTTCATCCGCCTCCACTAATAATGCTGTCGCAGATCCTGATACATCTTCGCGTCACTCGGGCGGATGGAATACCGCGAACTATGGGCCTCAGCTAAAATCTCGAAGCTCATGTACATTGGGCACGCAAATCCGTCCCTGCATCCTCATGACCCCATCATCACCAATAACCTCATCCCTGGTATCACCGCGGCAGACCCTGTCCTGAAGAACAAGCAAATGTGGATCATCATAGTAGCGTGCCCTAATCTGATCATAAGGAGAAGATCTGGAGGCTACACAAGACAATACCCGCGGAGGCGCTGATAGATCCAATCTCACCAACTGACCCGCTAAGGCCTGAAAATTAAGTGCTAATGGCCGCTCTGCTGCTGGAAGGTAGGCTACACTCCCCAATCTCTCCGCTCTGCGACTCAGGGCATCGACCACTACATTGGCCTTCCCTGGATGATATAAAATAGTGAGGTCATAATCCCTGAGAAGCTGCAACCACCTCCTCTGACGCAAATTCAGATCCTTCTGCTTAAGCAGATGCTGCAAACTACGGTGATCAGTGAAAATCTCACAATGCACACCATACAAATAAAGACGCCAAATCTTCAAAGCATGAACAATAGATGCTAGCTCAAGATCGTGCAGTAGATAATTCTTCTCGTGCACCTTCAACTATCTGGACCCGTAGGCAATCACCCTACCATCCGGCATCAAAACCGCTCCAAGGCCAACTCTTGAGGCATCACAGTAAACTATATAAGAACCTGAACCCTTAGGCAAAATCAATACCGGAGCTATAGTCAAAGCTGACTTGAGCTTCTGAAAGCTCTCCTCACACTCCTCAGCCCACCTAAACTGAGCACCCTTCTAGGTCAGTCTGGTCATAGGTGATGCAATAGATGAAAATCCCTCTACGAAATGGCGGTGGTACCCTGCCAAACCAAGGAAACTGCGAATCTCGGTAGATGATGACGGTCTAGGCCAGCCCTGCACTACCTCTATGTTCTTTGGATTAACCTGAATACCCTCACTGGACACCACGTGCCCCAAGAACGCTACTGAAAAAAGCCAGAACTCACACTTCGAAAATTTCGCATACAGTCTCTTCTCCCTCAAGGTCTGAAGCACAACTCTCAAATGCTGCTCATGATCCTACTGAGATCGGGAATACACCAAGATATTGTCAATAAACACGATGACAAAAAAGTCCAGATAAGGCCAGAATACGCTGTGCATCAGGTGCATAAAGGTTGCTGGGGCATTGGTGAACCCGAATGACATAACCAGGAACTCATAATGACCATATCTATTCCTGAAAGCAGTTTTCAGGATGTCTGGCCCCCGAATCTTTAACTGATGATAACCGGAATGCAAGGTAATCTTGGAGAATACCCTAGCACCCTGCAACTGATCAAACAAGTCATCTATATAAGGAAAGGGATACCGGTTCTTCACCGTAACTCTGTTCAGCTGCCGATAATCAATACACATACACATAGAACCACCCTTCTTCTTTACAAACAACACTGGTGCACCCAAGGTGACAACTAGGCCGAATGAACCCCTTATCTAGGAGTTCTTGAAGCTGCTCCTTTAATTCTTTTAACTCCGCTGGTGACATATGATAAGGTGGAATAAAAATAGGTTGGGTGGCTAGCACCAGGTCAATACAAAAATCAATGTCCCTGTCAGGCGGCATGACCGGAAGGTCTGCAGGAAACACGTCCATAAAGTCACGGACCACAGGAACCGAATCAATAGCGGGAGACTCACCACTGACATCCCTCACAAAATCCAGATAAGATAAATACCCTTTCTATACCATGCGCTGAGCCTTCAAGTAGGAAATCACCCTGCTAGGCACATACTCAGAAGAACCTCTCCACTCAACCCTCAGACATCCCGGCATATCTAGGGTCACGGTCTTAGCGTGACAATCAGGAACAACATGACACGGAGATAACCAATCCATGCCCAATATCACATCAAAATTGACCATGTTGAGCAACAGTAGGTCCACTCGGGTCTCCAGACCCCCAATAGATATCACACACGACCGATACACACGGTCCACAACCACAGTATCACCCACCGGAGTCGACACATGAACATAGGTAACTAGAGACTCACGGGGCATATCCATAAAATTGGCAAAATATGAAGAAACATAGGAATATGTAGAACCAGGGTCAAATAAAGCCAAAGCATCTCGGCAACAGACTGAGACAATACCTGCGATCACTGCATCGGAGGCCATCACATCTGGCCTGGTTGGAAATGCATACATACGGGCCTGACCTCCACCTGCTCGACCTCCCCCTCTAGGGCGACCTCTAGCTGACTGACTAGCACCCTTAGCTGCCTGGGCGGGTGGTGAAGTAACTGGAGCTGAAGTCGAGGGCTGGCCCCTCTGCTGAGAAGAACCACGGGACGACGGGGACGCTGCCTCCAAATGTGCCCGAACTCTCCACACTCAAAACAACTCCCTGGAGCTGGAGGCGGGGACTGATAGAAACCCCCGACACCAGAATGGCCACTGGAAGATTCATGCATAGAAGAAATCTGAACTGGTGGTGCTCGAGCTGCACTCTGAGCTGGGAGGGCACCGAATGAAGTACGACCTGACTGAGAATCGCGGAGACCATGCCCCCTAGAAGGAGCACCACTAGAACTGCCCGATCCACAAGGCCTCTTGGCCTCTCTCTCCTCCTGCTCATGGCGGCGAATCAACTTAATATCTCGAGCAATGTCAACTACCTGCTCAATGTAGCATCTGATACTCTCTCCCGGGTCATAAATAGGCGGAGCTAATAAGTGAGGCCATACACAAACCTCCTAACCCTCTCCTTATCAGTAGGGACCAACTCTGTAGCATGACGAGCCAACTCCAAAAACCGCATCTCATACTGCATCACTGATAGCTCTCCCTAACGCAGCTGCTCAAGAAGCCTACGCTGCTCCTCCCTATGTGACTGGGTACATACTTCTCCAAAAAGATAGTGGAGAACTGCTGCCAGGTGAGGGGTGTTGAACCAACATGCCTACGCCTCTCAAAAGACTCCCACCAAGTGAAAGCAGCACCAGAAAACTGAAATGTAGCAAATGAGACCCCACTGGTCTCCGAAATCCTAGCAGTATGCAGCATCCTCTGACACTTATCCAGAAAACCCTAGGCATCCTCTCCCTCAGCATCACTGAATGTCAGAGGCTGTAGTCTACTAAACCTCTCCAGTCTACGCTGCTCGTCCTCTGGCATAACCGGAACCATGAAGTTACGAACTGGAGCAACCGACTGGGCTAGAACCGCCCCCGGTGTCTGATGGCCCTGAGTACCACGCTCAGGTGTCCGGGCAACTGAAGTGTGACTGCCTCCCCCGGCCTGAGAAGTAGCAACAACTGCTTGAGCAGGAGTGGTACACACAGTCAAGATCTGAGCCAAGGTCTCCTGAAGACCCGGAATAAATAGGCACTACCGGTGCTTGAGCCTGTCCCGCTGGAGTATCTGTGATGGGAATCTGACCCTGAACAGTAGGGGGATCAACTGGCACTGCCTTGGCTGCTGCACGGGCTTGCCCCTACCTCTACCACGGCCTCGACCACAGCCTCGACCTCTCGCTGGTCTAGCTGGTGGCTGATCATCCTTACCGTAGCGCATGAGAAGGAAACAACAGAAGGTTAGATTTCCAGAATCAACAAAATGGCACGACAGAATTCAAGAAAATGAGATTGTTCCTAAGGGTTCCACAACCTCTAGAAGATAAGTACAAACGTCTCCGTACCAATCCGCAAGACTCTACTAAACCTGCTCATGACCGTTGAGTCCTATGTAACCTAGGCTCTGATACCAACTTGTCAAGACCCCAAATCCTAAACCGGCCGTGATGGCGCCTATCGTGGAACTAGGCTTGCCAATATTCACAAAATTACAGTTTCTTTCTAAAATCCCAGCCATTTTCAACATTTCATAAAGTATATAGAAATATGAATTCATTAAGAAAAATAAATAGCTAAATAGTCTAAATCAACCTAAACTCCGGAGTCAACAGGTCACGAGCATCTAAGAAATATATCAATAAGTGTACTATTATATTACGAAATCTCCGAATGAATAGATAGATACAACAAAAGAAGGGAAAAACAGCTATGCTGCGGACGCGGAACAAATACCTCTATATCCCGAACTTTGGCTCTACACAGAATAGATGGCAGGGAGTAATGTGAGTACGCCAACTCAGTAGTAATGAGAATAAATCAAGTCTAAGCGGCAAGAAAAACATAAAAATCAATATCATCAATTTACAATAAGCACAACCTTTTCTTCCCAACAGTATATACATAGATATATGAAATCATCCCTTAAAACCAACTTCAGAAAAATCCTTTGAAAAATGTGTTTCTCCAATAATTTCAGAAATAAAACTAACCGAAAGATTTAGTGTAAAAATGAAATAAATCATAAGTAGCCCCTCAGGCAGAAACATGAACCATAAATCGCCCCCCTGGCAGAACATCACTCAACACCTCACAACCACTCAGTATCAGCCCCTCGGGCAACCTCACTATCACTCATGCCTCCCAATCACTCATCACTCGACACTCGACGCTCAGCACTTTAGAACACAATTTAACATATGATTTAGAGTAAAATACGCAACTCAATAGTTGCCGCGGAGAGGACCAAGTCCAATCCAAAAATCAGTGCGCACCACATACTCGTAATCCGACATGTGCGCCATTCTAAAAACAGTGAGAAATATGATGTCCGGAGTTTCATACCCTAAGGACAATATTTATAACCATTACTTACCTCTACCAGGCCACAAAACTAATTTGCGATCCTTTTGCCTCTCAAATTTTCTCCTGATTGCTCCGAATCTAACCAAAACCAGATTAACATCATCAATATACGCTAAAGGAACAAAACTCAATCGAAAATTATTAATTTAGACACAATTATCGAAATTCGGCCAAACCCGAGCCCCAGGCCCACGTCTCAAAATTTGATAAAATTTACATCACTAGAATCCAAGTCCTCCCACGATTATACATACACCAAGAACACCACAATCAGACTACAATTGCCTACTCAAATCGCCAAAAGAATTTTCCAAACTTCCTCCCATTTTCCCCAACTTTTCTACTTTAATTTCCTTAAGTTTCAAGCTTAATCCGGCATAAAATAACATAGAGGCGAGTTTTATGATTCGGGAACTTACCTCCACCGAAGCCCTTCGAATTTCCCCATCAATTTGCTCTCAATCCAGCTAAATCCGCATGCAACAATGGAGGAAATGCCAAAATATTCGCGGAGGCACCATTTTATACTGTTCTGCCAGTTAATCTGCACCTACGGACAAATTCCTCGCACCTGCGGTCCCAGGTGCGCACCTACAAAATCCCACTAACAGTCTAAACTTCGCACCTATGAGATAGTTTTCGCACTTGCGGCTTCGCAGGTGCGTCCCATGCTTCGCACCTGCAGATCCCTCTTGCCTGTCCTATCTTCGCACCTATGCAAGGTCCGTCGCACATGCGGCTGCCCATACACAGGTGTGGCCACACCAGAAGATTAACACTAACAACTATTTGCTGCAATTTTCCTAAGTTCAAACCCCCCGCTAACCATCCGAAATCAATCCCGAGCCCCTTGGGATCCCAATCAAACATACCAACACACCCCGTAGCATCATTCAAACTTAGCCGAGCCTTCGAAACACCTAAAACAACACAAAAACACATAAATTACATCAAATTCCAGCCTAAGAACTTTGAAACTTCTAAATTTCGCCAATGATGCCGAAACCAACCAAATCACATCCGATTGACCTGAAAATTTGCACACATATCCAAAATGACATTACAAACCTGCTCCAATTGTCGGAATTCCATTCCGACGCCGATAGAAACTGCTGAAGTCCAAAACATGAGATGGGTCACCAACATACTTCTGGAGCATCGAAACATGGAACCCCGGATGAATACTCGACAGGCTGGGAGGCAAGGCAAGTCTATAAGCCACCTCCCCAATCCTCTGAAGCACCTCAAATGGCCCAATGAACCTGGGACTCAGCTTTCCCCTCTTCCCGAACCTCATAACACCCTTCATAGGTGACACCTTCAGCAACACCTTCTACCCAACCATGAAAGACACATCCCGGACCTTCAGGTCCGTATAGCTCTTCTGCCTAGACTGCACCGTGCGAAGCCGCTCCTGAATCAAATTTGCCTTACCCAACGCATCCTAAACCAGGTCTGTGCCCAATAGCCTAGCCTCGCCAGGCTCAAACCAACCAACCGGAGATCTGCACCTCCTACCATATAAAGCCTCATACAGAGCTATCTGGATACTCGATTGATAACTATTATTATATGCAAACTCCGCGAGTGACAGAAACTGTTCCCATGAGCCCCCAAAATCAATGACACATGTACGCAACATATCCTCCAAGATCTGAAAGTACGCTCTGAATGCCCGTCGGTCTGAGGATGAAATGTTGTGCTCAACTCGACCTGAGTACCCAAGTCTCTCAGTACGACTCTCCAAAACTGAGATGTGAAGTGAGTACCTCTGTCAGAAATGATAGAAACTGGAACCCCATGCAATCAGACAATCTCCCTAATATAAATCCCAGATAACCGCTCCGAAGAATAAGTAGTACCAACAAGAATGAAGTGCGCGGACTTGGTCAGCCGATCCACAATAACCCATATAGCATCAAACCTCCTCGAAGTTCGTGGGAGTCCTACTACGAAGTCCATGGTGATCCGCTCCCACTTCCACTCTGGAATATCAAATCTCTGAAGCAATCCACCTGGTCTCTGGTGCTCATACTTGACCTGCTGACAGTTGAGACACCGAGCCACAAACTCAAAAATATCTTTCTTCATCCGCCTCCACCAATAATATTGTCGCAGATACTGATACATCTTCACGGTACCCGGGTGGATAGAATACCGCGAACTATAGGCCTCAGCTAGAATCAAATCATGAAGCCTATCTACATTGGGCGTGCAAATCCGGCCCTACATCCTCGTGACCCCATCATCACCAATAACCACATCCCTGGAATCACCGCGACGGACCCTGTCCTGAAGAACAAGTAAATATGGATCATCATACTGGCGTGCTCTAGTCTGATCATAAAGAGAAGACCTGGAGGCTACACAAGCCAATACCCGCAGAGGCTCTGATAGATCCAATCTCACCAACTGACCCGCTAAGGCCTGAACATCAAGTGTTAAGGGCCGCTATGCTGCTGGAAAGTAGGCTAGACTCCCCAAACTCTCCGCTCTGCGACTCGGGGCATTGGCCACTACATTGGCCTTCCCCCGATGATCTAAAATAGTGAGGTCATAATCCCTGAGAAGCTCCAACCACCTCCTGTGACGCAAATTCAGATCCTTCTGCTTAAGCAGATGCTGCAAACTACGGTGATCAGTGAAAATCTCACAATGCACTCCATATGAATAATGACGCCAAATCTTCAAGGCGTGAACAATAGATGCTAGCTCAAGATCGTGCACTGGATAATTCATCTCGTGCACCTTCAACTGTCTGGACGCGTAGGAAATCACCCTACCGTCGTGCATCAAAATCGCTCCAAGGCCAACTCTCGAGGCATCACAGTAAACTGTATAAGAACCTGAACCCGTAGGAAAAATCAATACCGAAGCTGTAGTCAAAGCTGACTTGAGCTTCTGAAATCTCTCCTCACACTCCTCAGCCCACCTGAACTAAGCACCCTTTTGGGTCAGTCTGTTCATAGGTGCTGCAATAGATGAAAATCCCTCTATGAAACGGCGGTAATACCCTGCCAAACCAATGAAACTGCGAATCTCGGTAGCTGATGACGGTCTAGGCCAGCTCTGCACTGCCTCTATCTTCTTTGGGTCAACCTGAATACCCTCACTGGACACCACGTTCCCCAAGAACACTACTGAATCAAGCCAGAACTCACACTTAGAAAATTTTGCATACAGTCTCTTCTCCCTCAAGGTCTGAAGCACAACTCTTAAATGATGCGCATGATCCTCCTGAGATCAGGAATACACCAAGATATCGTCAATAAACACGATGACGAAAGAGTCCAGATAAGGCCGGAATACACTTGCATAAAGGCTGTTGGGGCATTGGTCAGCCCAAATGACATAACCAGGAACTCATAATGACCATATCTAGTCCTGAAAGTAGTATTCGGGATGTCTGGCCCCCAAATCATCAACTGATGGTAACCGGAATGCAAGTCAATCTTGGAGAATACCCTGGCACCCTGAAACTGATCAAACAAGTCATCTATATGAGGCAAGGGATACCGATTCTTCATCGTAACTCTGCTCAGCTGCCGATAATCAATACACATACGCATAGAACCATCCTTCTTCTTTACAAACAACACTGGTGCACCCAAGGTGACACACTAGGATGAATGAACCCCTTATCTAAGAGTTCTTGAAGTTGCTCCTTTAATTCCTTTAACTCTGCTGGTGCCATACGATAAGGTGGAATAGAAATAGGTTGGGTGCCTAGCACCAGGTCAATACCAAAATCAATGACCCTGTCAGGCGGCATGCCCGATAGGTCTGCAGGAAACACGTCCGGAAAGTTACGGACCACAGGAACCGAATCAATAGCGGGAGTCTCACCACTGACATTCCTCACAAAATACAGATAAGATAAACACCCTTTCTCAACCATGCGCTGAGCCTTTAGGTAGGAAATCACCCTGCTAGGCATATACTTAGAAGTACCTCTCCACTCAACCCTCGGACATCCCCGCATAGCTAGGGTCATGGTCTTAGCGTGACAATCAAGAACAGCATGACATGGAGATAACCAATCCATGCCCAATATCACATCAAAATCGACCATGCTGAGTAACAGTAAGTCCACACGGGTCTCTAAACCCACAATAGATATCACACATGACCGATACACACGGTCCACAACCACAGTATCGCCCACCGGAGCGGACACATGAATAGAGGTACTAGAGACTCATGGGGCATATCCAAAAAATGGGCAAAATATGAAGAAACATAGGAATATGTAGAACTAGGGTCAAATAAAGCCAAAGCATCTCGGCAACAGACTAAGACAATTCATGCAATCACAGCATCGGAGGCCATAGCATCTGTCCTGGCTAAAAATTCATACATACGGGCCTGAGCTCCACCTACTCGACCTCCCCCTCGAGGATGGCCTCTAGCTGACTGACTACCACCCCTGGATGCTTGGGCGGGTGGTGAAGTAACTGGAGCTGAAGTCGAGGGCTGGCCCCTCTGCTGAGAAGAACCACAGGGACGATGGGGACACTGCCTCCACATGTGCACGAACTCTCCACACTCAAAACAACTCCCTGGAACTGGAGGCGGGGACTGATAGAAACCCCTGGCACTAGAATGGCCACTGGTAGACTCATGCATAGAATAACTCTGAACTGGTGGTGCTCGAGCTGCACTCTGAGCTGGGAGGGCACCGAATGAAGTACGGACTGACTGAGAACCACGGGGACCATGCCCTGAAGATGCACCACTATAAGCTGGCTGGACTGACTGAGGAGGCCTGAATGAATGACCTCTACCATGCTGAAACTGCCCCTGGAAGGAGCACCACTAGAACTGCCAGATTCACGAGGCCTCTTAGCCTCCCTCTCCTCCTGCTCCTGGCGGCGAACCGACTCAATATCTCGAGCAATGTCAACAACCTTCTCGAATGTAGCATCTGATACTCTCTCCCAGGTCATAAATAAGCAGAGCTGATAAGTGAGGCCATACACTAACCTCCTAACCCTCTCCCTATCAGTAGGGACCAACTCGGTAGCATGATGAGCCAACTCTAAAAAATGCATCTCATACTGCGTCACTGATAGCTCTCCCTGATGCAGCTGCTCAAGAAGCCTGCGCTGCTCCTCCCTGTGTGACTGGGTACATACTTCTCCAAAAAGATAGTGGAGAACTGCTGCCAGGTGAGGGGTGCTGAACCAACAGGCCTACGCCTCTCAAAAGACTCCCACCAAGTGAAATCAACACCAAAGAACTGAAATGAAGCAAATGAGACCCTACTGGTCTCCAAAATCACAACAATACGCAGCATCCTCTGACACTTATCCAGAAAACCCTGGGCATTCTCGCCCTCAACACCAGTGAATGTCAGAGGTTGTAGTGTACTAAACCTCTCCAGTCTACCCTACTCGTCCTCTGGCATAACCGGAACCATGAAGTTCCGAACTGGAGCAACCGACTGGGCTAGAACCGCCCCCGGTGTCTGATGGCCCTGAGTACCACGCTCAGGTGTCCGGGAAACTGGAGTGTGACTGCCTCCCCCGGCCTGAGAAGTAGCGGCAACTTCCTGAGCAAGGTTGGTACACATAGTCAAGATCTGAGCCAAGGTCTCCTGAAGACCCGAAATAACAATAGGCACTGCCGGTGCCTGAGCCTATCCCGTTGGAGTATCTGTGGCGGAAATCTGACCCCGAACAGTAGGGGGATCAACTGGCACTGCCCTGGTTGCTGCACGGGCTGGCCCCTACCTTTATCACGGACTCGACCGCGGCCTCGACCTCTCGCTGGTCTAGCTGATGGCTAATCATCCTGATCGGTAGCGTGAGTCCTCACCATCTATGATAGAAAGAAATAACATAAGTTTAGATTTCTAGAATCAACAAAATGGCACGACAGAATTCAAGAAAATGAGATTGTTCCTAAGGGTTCTGCAGCCTCTCGAAGATAAGTACAGACGTCTCCGTACCGATCCACAAGACTCTACTAAACTTGCTCATGACCGTTGAGTCCTATGTAACCTAGCTTCTGATACAAACTTGTCACGACCCCAAATCCTAAACCGACCGTGATGACGCCTATCGTGGAATTAGGCTATCTAACAATCACAAAGTTACAGTTTCTTTCTAAAATCCCAGCCATTTTCAACATTTCATAAAGTATATAGAATTACTGAATTCATTAGGCAAAATAAATAGGTAAATAGTCTAAACCATCCCAAAATCCGGAGTCAACATGTCATGAGCATCGAAGAAATATATCAACAAGTGTACTATTTAAATCTCTGAACGAATAAATAGATACAACAATGTAACGACCCGACCGGTCAATTTGCGTTATCAGACCCTGTTCCCCTAAATAAAACTTCCCACAGAGGCTTTTTATGATTTATGACTTGCGGGGACTGGTGGTCCGGGATTCGGAGGTAGTTAGAGTGCTATAGGAACAATTGGTTCCTTAAGGTTGGCTTTTAAGGCCAAGTTTGACTTCGGTTAACATTTTGGGTAAACGACCTCGGAATCGAGTTTCGTCGGTTCCGGTAGCTTTGTGTGATAATTTTGGACCTGGGTGTATGTTCGTAATGGGTTTCTGATGAACCGGGGGTATTTCGCCGCCCAATATTGAAATAAGAAGTTCCTTAAGTTCATATTTTGGTTTGGGATGTGTTTTGTTATTATCGAGGTCCGAACGGAATTCCTAGGCCACTAATAGTTCCGTTATGTTAATTATGACTTGCCTGCAAAATTTGGTGTCATTCCGAGTTGCATAGGTCGGTTCGGCGCATGATTAACGAAGTCTAGAAAACTTAAAGTTCTTAAGTTTGGTTCTTGGGGTTTGGGGGTGTGATTTTGAGTTTTAGCATTGTTTTGGGTGTTCCGAAGGCTCGAGCGAGTCTGTATTATGATTTGGAACTCATTGGTATATATGGACTAGGGCTCGGGTGGGCCCAGGTTCTTCTCGGGCACCTAACGGGGCTAAAAACCAGAAAAATATAGCTGCTGGTGCACCTGTTCTGGTGTGACCGCAGGTGCGATTGCCCAGCCGAAGGTGCGGGACCGCAGGCATCGCAGGTGCAAAAACACGTGGCCTGGCCAATTATCGCAGGTGCGGAAAATATTCCGCAGGAACAGAGCCGCAAGTGCGGTCTCCACTCCGATGGTGCGGGCCCCAGGATGCCTAGCCCATTTCCGCAGGTGCGAGACCGCAGGTGCGGTCCTCGAGCCGCAGGTACGAAAACACTGTCCAGATAGTGTGTTTTATACACGGGTTTTAAACCCATTTTCTCATTTACTTATTCCTCCTTGGGAGATTTTCCACCATTGTTGAGGGGCTATCGACCTGATCATTTAAGGTAAGTGAACTTTACTCAAGAATTAGCTTCCTGCATGGATTTCTAGCTTAATTAAATACATAAATTAGTGAAAAATCAAGAATTGAGTAGTAACCTAGAGCTTGTGATGATTTGAGAATTTACCCGTGAATTTTCTATGAAATCAAGTAAGAATCATATATTAATGATCCTTAGGCTTGGGGTGAGTGTTCCCTTCTATCCTAGCATCCCCATGGGGTGGACTTCAATGCATTCCAGTTAGAGGGCAGAGCTCGCAGGTGGTGGCAGTCTTACATTCTCAGCAGACCATCTGATTCTCCTACTATCACTTGGGAGTAGTTCACACAGATGTTCTTGGATAGATATACTCCACCCTCTGAGAGGGAAGAGCTGAGGGGCCAGTTTGAGCGGTTAGAGCAGGGGCAGATGTCCGTGACAGATTATGAGGCCAGATTTTCAAAGTTGTCACGCCATGCTCTTATGATATTGCCCACCGATGCTGAGAGGGTTCAGAGGTTTGTGGCAGGGTTGCATCCAGGTATTAGATCCATCATGGCTCAATAGGTGGAGATGGGTACTCCTTATCAGCTCGTAGTGGAGATTGCTCACAGAGTCGAGGGTTATCGGATGAGGAGCAGGGAGCAGGGTCAGCAGGATAAGAGGGCTAGGTTCTCAGGAGATTTTAGGGATGCCCCAGCTAGGAGCAGAGGTCGTTTTGGGGGTGGTTAGCCTAGCAGGACTTCTTATTCAGCACCTCCGCCACCTCCCCGAGGTGTCCCAGTTAGGCCTCAATTCAGTGCCATGCCAGAGCGCTCCTATCGTCCTCAAGCTATTCAGAGTTCTCCTAGTGGTTAATCCAGTCGCCAGAGATCCTCCAGTTCCTATTTCAGTTCTATGCCTGAGGGCTCACATCGCCCTCCGGCCATTCAGGATTCTTCTTCTTCGGGACAACAGGATATGTCACTTGTGAGATGTTACGAGTGCGGGGATCTAGGCCATGTGAAGAGGGCTTGTCCCCGATTTCGGGGCAAGGAAGTACAATAGGGTTATTAGCCTATGAGTTCAGCACCAGCAGTCCAGCCACCTAGAGGTGGAGGACAGGCCGGCAGGGATCGTCCTAGAGGTGGAGGCCAATCAGGGGATGGTCAGGCAGCTCCCGTTCACTCCGGTGGGGCTCAGTCTTCAGGTGCTCCAGCCAAGTTTTATGTTATTCTGGACAGATCAGATGCAGTGGCCTCAGACGCCGTGATTACATCTATTATCTCAGTATGTGGTAGAGAGGCTTCAGTATTGTTTGATCCAGGATCCACTTATTCTTATGTTTCAGCCCTATTTGCTCCTTTTCTGGATGTTTCTCATGAGTCCTTAGGATCTCCTATATATGTTTCCACTCATGTGGGCGATTCTGTGGTGGTGGATCGGGTGTATCGGTCTTGTGTGATCACCTTCTGTGGGTTCGAGACCAGAGCTGACCTTTTATTGCTCGACATGGTTGATTTTGAGGTTATTCTACGCATGTATTGGCTATCTACTTATCATTCCGTGCTCGATTGCCATGCCAAGACAGTTACCTTAGCTATGCCCGAGTCACCTCGGTTGGAGTGGAGGGGTTCTTCAGTTAGCGCAGCCAGCCGGGTTATCTCATTCTTAAAGGCTCGACATTGGCTTATGTGCGGGACACCACAGCCGAGTCCCCGACGATTGATTCTGTGCCAGTTGTTCGGGAGTTTGCTGATGTATTTCCTTAGGATCTTTCAAGCATGCCTCTGGACCGTGATATTGACTTCTTCATTGATTTAGCTCCAGAAACCCATCCTATATCCATTCCTCTGTATCGTATGGCTCCGAAAGAGTTGAAAGAGTTGATGGAGAAGCTTGAGGAGTTGTTAGCTAAGGGGTTCATCAGATCGAGTGTATCGCCATGAGGTGCTCCGGTTCTATTTGTGAAAAAGAAGGATGGGTCTATGCGGATGTGTATTGATTACCTCCAGTTGAACAAGGTTACCATTAAGAACAAGTATCCCTTGCTACAAATCGATGATTTTTTTGACCAGTTGCAGGGTGCTCGTGTGTTTTCTAAGATTGATCTGAGATCGGGGTATCATCAGTTGAGGATTCGGGCTTCAGATGTTCCGAAGACTGCTTTTCGTACGAGATATGGCCATCATGAGTTCCTAGTGATGTCCTTTGGCTTGACTAATACCCCAGCAGTATTCATGGACTTGATGAATAGGGTGTTCATGCCGTATATTGATTCCTTCGTCATTGTCTTCATTGATGACATTTTGATTTACTCCCGTAGCCTAGGGGAGCACGAGTTGCATTTGAGAGTTGTGCTCCAGACCTTGCGAGAACAAAAGCTATATGCTAAGTTCTCCAAGTGTGAGTTTTGGTTGGATTCCGTGGCATTTTTAGGGCATGTGGTATCCGGAGAGGGTATCAAGGTTGATCCTCAGAAGATTGAGGAAGTTCAGAGTTGGTCGCGTCCTACATCAGCTACAGAGATCAGGAGCTTTTTGAGCCTAGCAGGTTATTATCGCCGGTTTGTGGAGGGTTTCTCTTCTATTGCAGCTCCCTTGACTAGATTGAATCAGAAGAATTCCCCGTTTCGATGGTCCGACGAGTGTGAGGCGAGATTTCAAAAGCTCAAGACAACATTGACCTCAGCGCCCATTCTAGTATTGCATTCCAGTCCGGGGATGTACACGGTATATTGCGACGCTTCACACATTGGCTTGGGGTGTGTATTGATGCAGGAGGGGAGAGTTATTGCTTATGCTTCACGCCAGCTGAAGATTCATGAGAAGAATTACCCTGTGCATGATTTGGAGTTGGCGGCGATTGTTCATGCTCTGAAGATTTGGAGTCACATATGTATGGAGTGTCCAATGAGGTTTATACAGACCACTGTAGCTTGCAACACTTGTTCAAGAAGAAGGATCTTAATTTGAGGTAGCGCAGATAGCTTGAGTTGTTGAAGGATTATGATATCACCATTCTTTATCACCCGGGCAAGGCTAATATGGTGGCAGATGCTTTGAGCAGGAAGGCTGAGACTATGGGTAGCTTGGCTTATATTGCAGTAGAGGAGAGACCTTTAGCCTTGGACATTCAGTCCTTGGCCAATCGCTTGGTGAGATTAGATCTTTCAGAGCCTCGTCGAGTTTTGGCACGTGTGGTTGCTCAGCCTTCATTATTGGGGGAGATTAAGGCCCGACAATTCTATGATCCATGCTTAGCAGAGCTTCGGGAGACAGTGGTTCAGGGTAGGGCCAAGGAGGTTACTATTGGCGAGGATGGTGTTCTGAGACTTCAGGGCCGCTTATGTGTTCCTAATGTTGATGTCCTGAGGGAGAGGATTATAGAGGAGGTCCATAGTTCTCGGTATTCTATTCATCCTGGTGCTACGAAGATGTATCGTGACTTGAAGCAACATTTCTGGTGGAGGCGGATGAAGAAGGACATTGTGGGATATGTGGCTAGGTGTCTTAATTTCTAGCAGGTTAAGTATGAGCACCAGAGGCCAGGAGGCCTACTCCCGCAGATGCCCATTCCTGAGTGGAAATGGGAGCGCATTGCTACGGACTTCATAGTTGGGTTGCCTCGGACTGTGCGGAAGGTTGATGCGGTTTGGGTCATTGTGGATAGATTGACCAAATCAGTGCATTTCATTCCAGTGGCTACTACTTATACTTTTGAGAGGTTAGCCCAGATCTACATTCGGGAGATAGTCCGGTTGCATGGTGTGCCGGTGTCCATTATATCAGATTGAGGTCCTCGGTTCACCTCACATTTCTAGAGGGCGTTGCATAGTGATATGGGCACCCAGATAGACCTCAGCACAACATTTCACCCTCAGACTGATTTTCAGTCAGAGGTACAGTTCAGATATTAGAGGACATGCTTCGGGCATGTGTGATTGACTTTGGAGTTTAGTGGAACCAGTTCTTGCCTTTGGCCGAGTTTTCTTACAATAATAGTTATCAGTCCAGCATTGAGATGGCACCGTTTGAGGATTTGTATGGTCGGCGATGTCGTTCTCCTATGGGGTGGTTTGATCTTGGTGAGTCTAAGTTATATGGCACCGACCTGGTGAGGGATGCCTTGGAGAAAGTGAAGTTGATTCAGGAGAGGCTCTGTACAACACAGTCCAGACAGAAGAGTTACGCGGATCACAGGGCACGTGATGTATCATTTATCGAGGGAGATAGGGTCCTGTTGAAAGTCTCGCCTATGAAGGGTATTATGAGGTTTGGGAAGAAGGGCAAGCTGAGCCCGAGGTATATAGGTCCATTCGAGGTGTTGAGGAGAGTTGGGGAGGTTGCTTATGAGCTGGCTTTGCCTCCCAGTTTAATAGGAGTTCACCCAATTTTTCATGTATCCATGCTCCGGAGATACCACGTCGACTTCTCTCACGTGGTTGATTTCAGCACTATTCAATTGGATGAGAGGTTGGGCTACGAGGAGGAGCCAGTTGCTATTATTGACAGACAGGACTGCCAGTTGAGATCCAAGAGAGTTTCTGCCGTAAAGTCCAGTGGAAGGGCCAAACAGCTGAGGAGGCGACCTGGGAATCCGAGGAGGACATGCGGAGCAGATATCCACACTTATTCAGCACTTCAAGTATGATTCTAGACCTATTCGAGGACGAACGTTTGTTTAAGAGGTCGAGAATATAACGACCCGACCGGTCGTTTTGCGTTATCGGACCCCCTTCCCCTAAATGAAACTTCCCATAGAGGCTTTTTATGATTTATGACTTGCGGGGACTGGTGGTCCGGGATTCGTAGGTGTTTAGAGTGCTATAGGAACAATTGGTTCCTTAAGGTTGGCTTTTAAAACCAAGTTTGACTTCGGTCAACGTTTTGGGTAAACGACCTCGGAATCAAGTTTCGACGGTTCCGGTAGCTTCGTGTGATGATTTTGGACCTGGACGTATGTTCGTAATGAGTTTCTAATGAATCAGGGGTATTTCGGCCCCCAATATTGAAATAAGAAGTTCCTTGAGTTCATATTTTGGTTTGGGACGTGTTTTGGTGTTATCGAAGTCCGAACGGAATTCCGAGATCGGAAATAGTTCTGTTATGTTAATTATGACTTGCCTGCAAAATTTGGTGTAATTCCGAGTTGCATAGGTCGGTTTGGCGCGTGATTAGCGAAGTCTAGAAAACTTATAGTTCTTAAGTTTGGTTCTTGGAGTTTGGGGGTGTGATTTTTAGTTTTAGCGTTGGTTTGGGTGTTTCGAAGGCTTGAGAGAGTCCGTATTATGATGTGGGGCTCGTTGGTATATTTGGACTAGGGCTCGGGTGGGCTCAGGTGCTTCTCGGGCACCTAACTGGGCTAAAAACTAGCAAAACATAGCTGTTGGTGCACCTGTTCTGGTGTGACCACAGGTACAGTTGCCTAGTCGTAGGTTCAGGACCGCTCCTATGGTCTCCAGTATCACAGGTGCAAAAACACGTGGCCTGGCCAATTATCGCAGGTGCGAAAAATATTCCGCAGGTACGGTCTCCACTCCGCAGGTGGGGGCCGAGGCTCCCCTGCCCATTTCCGCAGGTGCGAGATTTCTCTCGCAGGTGCGGTCCTCGAGCCGCAGGTGCGAAAACACTGTCCAGACAGTGTGTTTTATACACGAATTTTAAACCCATTTTCTCATTTCCTTTTTCCTCCTTGGGCGATTTTCCACCATTGTTGAGAGGCTATTGACCTGATCATTTAAGGTAAG
This sequence comes from Nicotiana knightiana, assembly GCA_005239525.1. Lineage (NCBI taxonomy): Eukaryota > Viridiplantae > Streptophyta > Magnoliopsida > Solanales > Solanaceae > Nicotiana > Nicotiana knightiana. The sequence goes on along the minus strand of ML428487.1, from coordinate 156,345 downwards.
TGAACTTTACTCAAGAATTAGGTTCATGCATGGATTTCTAGCTTAATTAACTACATAAATTAGTGAAAAATCAAGAATTGGGTAGTAACCTAGAGCTTGTGATGATTTGAGAATTTGCCCGTGAATTTGCTATGAAATCAAGTAAAAATCGTATATTAATGATCCTTAGGCTTGGGGTGAGTTTTCCCTTCGAGAATTATTGGAATCCGAGCGTGCGGGCCCGGGGTTGGATTTTGGGAATTTCTCAAGAATGTTGAATTACTGAAAATTTAGGATAATTTCCCTATTTTGAACATGCATTGATGTCATTATACCCTATTTGGCTAGTTGCGAGTCCTCGGATGTAGGGTTCGTAGATTCGGGTGCATCCTTGGTCCGAGGGGGTAGATTCGACTCGAGGTGAGTCTCCTTTTTAACCTTGTAAGAGGGAATTGTCCCCGTAGGTATTATATATGCTGTGTGTAATTGATTTGGGGGCTACGTGCGTACAACGTGACGAGAGTCCGTATGTAGCGACTATTCTATCATGTCGGGTAGCTTTAGGGCTCACGAGCATGCCATTACGTGCCTTATGTGTATCTTTAGCCAAACTTTGAGTTGTGTATCATCTTTGAACCAGTATGCTTATTATCTTTGAACCAGTATGCTTATTATCTTTGAACTAGTACGCAAAATGGTAGAGAGTTGCCTCTGGAATCTCGGTGAATAGGTCTTTGTTACAAGTATAGCTTCTACTAATCTTATTGATAAGTCCGATATATATATATATATATATATATATATATATATATATATACATATATGTTAATTATATTTATGAGTCAGCACTCGAGTCGCAGGTGTGATTCGTGATCGAGGGGAGCTTTATGATAACTATATATATGAGTTAGTGTCTAGATATTTCTTAGGACTCAGGCCGGTTGTCCTACCTTTGTGTGCGCTTGAGGCTATTGGGTACTGTTTTCCATTGGTATTGACTTGACAGATATTCGGGGGAAAAGGGAAAGTGTACTTTGTTGCTTATTTTCAGTACTGACCTGGTTTTCTGTATTTGATAGATAGTTGCTGCTTACTGTCTCCCATGTCTACTGCTTTCCGTATATCCTGTTTAAATTATTACTGTTGGACCTTAGTGAGTGTCATGTCGACCTCTCGTCACTACCTCTTCGAGGTTAGGCGGGATACTCATTGGGTACATATATACTATGTACTCATGTTGCACTTCTGTACTTAATTGTACAGATTCTGAGGCTGGTGTTTCGGGTTATCCGACCGGAGCTTGACTTATCTTCCGGACCGGACTCCACGGTCAGCTACACGCTCTTGATGTTTCTCAGCTGTACTATGCAGTTGTCTTTTGTCTATATTCTGTCTATTCCTCTCAGACAACAATACAGTCTTGTATTATCTTTTGTATATTCTACTAGTTCGCATGTTGACTTGTGACACTAGTTCCTGGCACACACATGGTAGACTCTTATTTTGGGATTGTATGTATGTATATTGGATCACGATCATTTTTGGATGTATGTATTAAAATTGGTAAATGTTTCCGCTTTTATTTAAATAAGTTAAGTTTAAAACATTGGGAAATATGTGGAATTTGTATGTTAATAAGGAAAACCTCACTAGTAAGCAACTGTTGGCTTGCCTAACTCCGGTGTTGGGCGCCATCACGACCCTGAGGGATTTTGGGTCGTGACACAAAAAATAAGGAAAAAACAGCGATGTTGCGGACGCTGAACAACTACCTCTATATCCCGAACTCCGGCTCCGCACGGAATAGATGGCTAACACTCGGTATCTGCACCCGAATCTTCACACAGGAGTGCATGGAGTAATGTGAGTACGCCAACTCAGTATTAATGAGAATAAATCAAGTCTAAGCGGCAAGAAACACATAAAAATCAATATCATCAATTCACAATAAGCACATCCTTTTCTTCCCAGCAGTATATACATAGATATATGAAATCATTATGCCTTAAATCCAACTCAGAAAAATCCTTTGAAAAATATGTTTCTCCAACAATTTCAGAAATAAAAATAACCGAAAGATTTAGTTTAAAAATGAAATAAATCATAAGTAGCCCCTCGGGCTGAAACATGAATCATAAATCGCCCCTCGGGAAGAACATCACTCAGCACCTCACAGCCACTCAGTATCAGCCCCTCGGGCAACCTCACTGTCACTTATGCCTCTCAATCACTCATCACTCGGCACTCATCACTCAGTAGATACCTGCGCTCACTGGGGGTGTGTACAGACTCCGGAGGGGCTTCTTCAGCCCAAGCGCTGATATCAAGCCACCTCGTAGCATATAATATCCTCACAATCATGCCCCACTCAGTCAGAACTTCTCAAAAGCCCCTCACGCGTATCAGTAAAATGGGGTGCTCGACCCAGAACATCATTTTTATATCTCAAAATAGTGTAAATAAGGCTGAGTTTCGAAAACAGTTAAGCACAACATGACAGAGTGTAAATCATAAATCAACAGTAAGGAAATAGCAGTAAAAAGCCCCCAAGGGGTCTAAACAAGTCGGCACGAGGACCCTAACATGTCTTATAGCCCAAATATAGCAATAGTCTTTAGAACACAATTTAACATATGATTTAGAGTAAAATATGCAACTCAATAGTTTCCGTGGAGAGGACCAAGTCCAATCCAAAAATCAGTGCGCGCCACATACTCGTCATCCGACATGTGCGCCATTCTAAAAACAGTGAGAAATATGATGTCCGGAGTTTCATACCCTAAGAAAAATATTTATAACCATTACTTACCTCTACGGGGCCACAAAACTAATCTGTGATGCTCTTGCCCCTCAAATTGGCTCTCGATTGCTCCCAATCTAACCAAAATCAGATTAACATCATCAATATACGCTAAAGGAATAAAACCCAATAAAAAATTATCAATTTAGACACAATTTTCGAAATTTAGCCAAACTCGAGCCCCGAGCCCAAGTTTCGGAATTCGATAAAATTTACATCACTAGAATCATCTTCCTCCCACGATTATACACACACCAAGAACACCACAATTGCCTACTAAAATCGCCAAAAGAATTTTCCAAACTTCCTCCCATTTTCCCCAACTTTTCTACTTTAATTTCCCCAAGTTTCAAGCTTAATCTGGCACAAAATAACATAGAGACGAGTTTTATGATCCGAGAACTTACCTCCACCGAAGCCCTTCGAATTTCCCCTTCAATTTGCTCTCAACCCAGCTAAATATGCATGCAACAATGGAGGAAATGCCAAAATATTCACGGAGGCACCATTTTATACTGTTCTGCCCAATTAATCCGCACCTGCGGACAAATTTCTTGCACTTGCGGACCCGCACCTGCGGTCCCAGATGCGCACCTGCGAAATCCCACTAATAATCCAAACTTCGCACCTGTGGCTTCGCAGGTGCGTCCCATGCTTCGCACCTGCGGATCCCTCTTGCATGGCCTATCTTCGCACCTGCGCAAGGTCCTTCGCACCTGCGGCTGCCCATTTGCAGGTGCGGCCGCACCAGAAGATTAACACCAGCAACTATTTGCTACAATTTTCCTAAGTTCAAACCCCATGCTAACCATCCGAAATCAATCCCGAGCCCCTCGGGGCCCCAACGAAATATACCAACACACCCCATAACATCATTCAAACTTACCCGAGCCTTCGAAACACCAAAAACAACACAAAAACACCAAAATTACATCAAATTCTAGCCTAAGAACTTTGAAACTTCTAAATTTCGCCAATGATGCCGAAACCAACCGAAACAAATCTGATTGACCTGATAATTTGCACACATATCCAAAATGACATTACGAACCTGTTCCAACTGTCGTAATTCCATTCCAACCCTGATAGCTTATTTTCCACTGCCGAATGGAAATCGCCAAAAACTAACTTTCGCCAATTCAAGCCTAATTCTACACCGAACATCAAAACTTTATTCCGAACACGTTCCTAAGTCCCAAATCACCTAACGAATCTATCCGAGCCATATAATCTGCATTTCGAGGTCATTTACCAACAAGTCAACTCCCAATTGACTTTTTTCAACTATTAAGCTAATGTAAGAGACTAAGTGTCTCAGTTCTCACTGCGACCACTCCGAACCCGAACCAACCATCCCAACACCACATAAATAGGCTAAGAAGCATATGATAAAGCAGAAATGGGGGAAACGAGGCTTATCTCACGGAACGACCGGCCAGTCGTTACAGTCGGCTCTAACGTTATAAGAGGTGAGGCTATGCCTTAGGTTCCTAAATTTCGGGGGCCCTATTTTTTAAAAATAATGGGTTTATAGGTATTTAAAAAATAATATTTAGTATTTTTAATATAAAATTAGAGTTTTTAATATAAAAGGAAAGAAAGCTCTTTATATATATAAATATAAATAAAGTAATAATTTGATTTGATTAAAAATGGGTAGATGAATAGTTTTTCTAACGTTCTAATTTTTTACTTTTTACTCCTTCATTAGATAACGTGTAAAATTTTTACTCTCCCTTTCTTAACTTATTCAAGTCAATCTTTCTTTTTCTCAATCTCTTCATATTTCAAAAATCCCTATATACTTTTTGTCTTTCTCTTTAATATTCTTACTCACATTCTTTTTCCAAGATATTGTTAGTTTAAGTGTTCAACAATACTTTTAAGCTTCCAATAGTGCTATACTTCTATTGCTGTGTAATATCTTATCTAAATGAGTTGGCTATAATATAAATTAAAAAAGAATTATTAGAAAACATCGATTATAAAAAATATTATTAATAACTTTATATCCCAAAAGCTAGAATAATAGATTTCAAATAAAAATATATCTTATAACTTCATTTTAAAAATTTAGGCCTCATATTAAATTTTGGTCTTAGGCCCCGCATGTGCTTGAGCCGCCCCTGACACTTTCCCCTATTTTAATGCGGAAATTCATGAGAAAAAAATGGTTAGGAATTAATTTAACACCAAATTATCATACGTGAGGTAGATCTTGCACTTGTAACGACTACTAAAGAAATAAGGAAAAGAATAAAAACTCATCAAGGTGTACATGAAAAACATTTTTCATGATAAAACAAAGAAAAATAAGTGATAAAACCACTCATTTTTCATAAAAATATTTTTTATGAAAGATATTTTTCTTCGTACCAAACACACCATTGGTGGAAAAAGAGTTCCCTTAAAGGCATGCGCATTGTCAACAAGAGAAATGAAAAGTAACTTATTTAATTTGTTGGGTCATTCTTTAGTCTAGCCAATTGTAATGTTTTTTTCCAATTTTACTTCTTTATGGATCCTAACTTGTCCAGCTTATGAAATTACATTTCTGAACAAGTTTCTCTATGAGCTTATCTATCGTCGCGCCTCACTGCAGGTGGGGGGCATTTGGGAAAGTCGGGTCGATCGAGTGTCTTCATTCAAGCGACGGTACAGAAGAAGAACGAAACGAAGTGAGAGGCCCGGAGACAGGGAAAAAAGCTTACTTGCAAATTTGAGGAATCAAGTCATGAAGTGGCTAATTATATAAAGGGTCATTGGTGTAACTCTTTCATATGAGTTTAGTACTTTTACTAGGAAAGATAAGTATATCTTGTAACTCGTTGGAAATGATGGCACTATTATGGAGAGACCTCGGATCAAGGCTAGAAGTATTAAGGAACGTGCTGAGGAATTTACACATAGTACAACTTATTTAGTACTTATTTAAATAAGTTATAACTATTTTTAGAATATTACATATAATATAGTAATTTTTTTAAATCTATAACATTTCATATCTGTCACGACCCAAAAACCACTAGTCATAATGGCACCTAACTCAATCCGCTAGGTAAGCCAACTAACAGTCAATACAATCCAAATGAAATTTATAGAAAACGGTGAAGAATTATCTGAACATTTACTTATTAACCCAAGGACTGATAGTACGAATCATGAACTTCTAGGACTTGAAATTTACAAAGTTGGTACAATAATACACGATCTGTTTGAAATTTTATATAAATAGACTAGCAAAATCTATAACTACCAAGGATAAGTGGAAGTTATATCCGGAATGCACGAACATCTTCTGAGTCAGCTCCCAACATCGCCAACAGCTCAGCTCCAAAAGAAAAATCTGCACGCAAGGTGCAGAAGTGTAGTCTGAGTACAACCGACTCCATGTACCCAGTAAGTATCTTGTCTAACCTTGTTGAAGTAGTGACGAGAATTTCTAGTTTAAAGATGCTAACTGTTATAACATGACATTTGATCAACAGTATAGACAGTTCAAAAGCATAACAGATAAGAGTACCATAAACAACTATGCGAGACAGTAAACGATTATTAGGATAAGCCACAGTATAAAATTTATAATCATTCCTGGTGTGAGAAGTATATCCAAGATATTAATTCAAATGGCAAGGTAACACCCTTCGTGCTTTTATCTCTTCCTCATCGTATGTAAACAATTATGTGTCAAATCATTTAGCACGGCAACACCCTTCGTGTGTTCATTTCATCCTTATCAAATATGCATACAGTAATACCAACCAGGTAGAATAATTTCTAGAATAATGTCCACCAAGTAGAGAGTACCCAGAAAGTAACAGTTAAGAAGTCAGACGCATGTAGAAAATAGAAATATACGAGATAGAGGGCACAAAAATAATGACAGCAAGTATGGTAGAAAAACATAAATTTCACTAACTAACATGGTATAAGGTTTAGATGTAATTATAACTAACAAGAAGGAAAAACATGATCTTGATATACTAACAAGTAGAGGCATGGATGACTAACATGGTAGAAGTCTTGTACTAAAGTGTAATAAAATAGATATGGCATGGATATAGATATAACAACAGTAAGTAGGCATGGTATTTGCAAGTTAAGCAGGTAGAAGGCATGGGCAACACAATAACAATTGAGGAAGAGAACCTAGACAGAACAATAACGGCAAGTCATATAAGAACCATAAGTACGGCAATAACAACTCAAGGTACAGACATGAACGTAAATATGAGGTAAAGATATCATAACAAAATGCATGTCCCTTGTCCTCGCCTGCACGGCATCACCTCTCATGCCATGAACTCGTGATAACATAAAAGCATGATAATATAAATGAAATGACACGGAATCACCCTTCATGCTTTTACTCTCAAATGATATGGAACGGCATCACCCTTCGTGCTTTTACTCTCAATAATATGGCACGGCATCACCCTTCGTTCTTTTACTCTCAATAATATGCCACGGCATCACCCTTCGTTCTTTTTACTCTTAAATGATATGGCACGGAATAACCCTTCGTGCTTTACACTCTACCTCACATGATAATGTATATACAATGGCATGACATCACTCTTCATACTTTACACTCTTCCTTACCAAGCATATGTGTAATGACAAACAAGGCAGGAAGCATACATAACTTCAAGAAGAGTGTTTAAATGAATATTCCAATTGGAACCCTAATTACGACTTTCAAGCCAAAAATAGTTCAATAAACCCTCAAGAACCTTATTATTCAATTATTTTAATAAATATCAATAATGATCTACAACACGAGCATATAATCTAGTATCTCGAGAATATTAGTAATAATAATGTATTGATGATTAAGTATAATGATGTCCGAATTAGACACATCAATATTTTTCTCAGAATTCTGTCCAATTTTAATCAAGTTATAATAAACTAAATTTTAGTTTCTAACATTCAATTCCATATATTAGTGATCTAGAAGTCAGGTAAGACATGAAGCAAGAAGGTCACGTAGTTCTACAAGACACCATTTATAACATAATCTAACCCCGAGCATGATTAACCCTGGCACATGCATATATGCGCGTCACCTTATATATTTATCACCCCTACATGTAGAAAACAATGTCAAATAGTAGCAAAAATTCCCTCAACAAAGTTAGGCTAGATACTTACCTCAAACAAGCTAAATCGATACACTAGAAGTGCCATCCCATTCAAATCATCGTCTGAATGGCTCGAAACTAGCCAAAAGCAACTCAAAATCATCAAATAATGCCATAGTAAGCAAATCCAATCGATAAAGTTTGAATCTTTACACATCTACTGAAAGTCAACTAAAAAGTCAAACCCGGGTCCACACCTCGGATTCGAGAGAAAAAACTGAACATTTATTAAATGTATAAAATGTTGTATAAAACGTAAATTGAATAACGGTTGTAGAAGATGAAATTTATTCTTAAAAGTTTTTAATTATGAAACTTTTCGGTATCTTTAATACTATTCCCGTCTGTTATGAAAATAGGTTTTTTCTTCACCAAGAACTCATAGTTCTTTAATATTGGAAGCTCAAATTTCTTATTTGGGGAAAAATTAAAGTTAATGATTGAATATTAGTAAAATTATTTGAATATTGATAATTGTGCTTTAAAATTTTCAAAACTCCATTGTTTGTCCTTAGAAAGTGTTGAAGAAGACGAAATGAGTGTTCTTGATTTGGTATTATTTGATTAATTTGGTGATTGAGGATCATTTGTGTTGATATTTGGAGATTTTATTTCAAATTTTAGATTATTTGGAGCGAATTTTGTGTGGTTTGATTGAAATTAGAATTGCAAATTCGAAATTGCACTTTGTTGAATAACACAAATAATGTAACATCACGGCTGATCTTTTTGAGAATTGAAGTCCCGTTCAGCGGCATAAGGTCTTGTGCAGCTTCGTATTGTGTGTTATGACTTGCATGTGTGGTCGAGTTCAATTTTCGGATGAAGTTTATATAAATTAGGGTTTCACCTTATTTTTCATTTTTGGACCTAGAGAGCTCGATTTGTGGCGATTTTTCGTGGGATTTTCAAAAAACATCGGAGTAAGTGATTCTAACTCGGTTTTGGCTATATTACACGAATCCATTGTTACTTTCATCATCTAATTAGTGATATGAGATGGAAATTTGAGAAAAAAATGTAAAAATCTTTTAGACTAAATTTTGGGGATTTGAAAGGCAATATTAGGTCGAATTTGATAAATTCTTGTATGGTTGGACTCGTTATCGGATGGGTATTCGGATTTTTGTAATTTTTGTCGGATTTTGAGGTGGGGGCTTGGGGGTTGGATTTTGGGTTGAATTTTAGTTTTAATTAACAATCGAAGCTTTATTATTCGGAATAGTTTCTTATGAGTTTTATTTATGCTTTGAAGTTATTTTGGATAGATTTGAGCCGTCCGAAGATTATTTCACTCGAGAAGTTCATTTTAGAGTATCAGTCTGTCTTCTTTTAAGTAAGTATCTTGCCTAACTTTGTGTTGGGGAACTACCCCTTAGGATTTGAGTCTTCTATGCTTTTTGTATCATGTAAAGTCCGTGTATGCGAGGTGACGAGTACGTGCTCAGGGTTATTTGTGGAAGGTTGACCTTTAGAGGCTCTTAGGTCATTATGTTCACTAAATGTGAAGTTGTTTTTCCATGATTGAGTTCCAATTTAATAGTTTTCAACTCTACGTGTTTAATTGGAATTAATTGCTTCATAAACCACTCTTATTGCTTATTTGACTCTTATGTGACTTAACTAAAATTGTTGCCTCTTCTATTGCCATGATATTCCTCCCTAGTCGCTTCTCCTTAATTGAAAGTATCATTATCTCTCTTGTAATTCATTCTTAATTAAGGTTTTGATTATCTTTTCGCTACTTACCCTTATTTGAATTGTTGTATCTCCTTCGTAATTGCTCAACCTTAAAAGAAGTTTAGATATCCTATATCTATGATTACTTGACCTTATTTGAATTATTTGACTCGTGTTATCTTCTTGTTGTTGAACTATACCTTGTGAGGTCGTTGTTACATATTATTTCTCACTTGTTGAGTTATTCTTATTATGTCCACTTTTTTCTCTACTATGTTTATTCCTTGTGAACTAGCTCTACACTTTCTTTGTGATCAAAAGCCTAGAGTTGATTTAATTTCCATACTCTTGTGTTATTGTCATTGTTGTTGTGGTACTCGGTATTGTGATGCACGAGTGTCACGATCCAAAATCCCACACGGGTCGTGATGGCGCCCAACACCGGAGTCAGGCAAGCCAACTGTTGTTTACTAGTGAGATTAACATACCAATCCCACATATTTCCCAAAGTTTTAAACTTAGCTCATTTAAACAAAAGCAGAAACATTTACCAATTTAAATACATACAGCCAAAATGAGCGTGATCCAATATATATACAGTCCCAAAATAAGAATCTACTATGTGCGTTCCAGGAACTAGTTTCACAAGTCAATAGACGAACTAGTAGAATATACAAAAGATGATACAAGTTGTACTGCTGTCTGAAAGGATGTAGACATAAATAAACAAAAGATAACTCCATAGCACAGCTGAGAATCGCCAAGGGAAGCAGCTCACCATGGAGTCAGGTCCAGAATATATGTCAAGCTCCAGTCGGATAACAAGAAACACCAGTCCGAGAACTTCTACAATTAAGTACAAAAGTGCAGCATGAGTACATAAATATATATGTACCCAGTGAGTATCCCCCCTAACCTCGAAGAGGTAGTGACGAGAGGTCGACATGACACTCACTAAGGTCCAACAGTATAACTTTACAGAATGTAATAAAACAGTAGGCATGTAAGGACAGTGAAGCAACAAGTATATATGTAAGGTACTGAAATCCAGGAAGAATACTGGGGATAAATAAAACAATTACCACTTCACATTTTCCCAAATATCTGTCAGATCAATTTCATGAAATTTAATAACAAATAAATCATACGCATGCAGGGTAAGGACAATCAGCCGGAGTCATAAGATAGTCACGCTCGTGCACTGCCGAGGATCGAACAGCCCGTACCAAAAGTGCACCTATCAACCTCTCTATTCACTGTCGAGGATCGATCGGCCCATCCCAAAAGTGCATCTCTCAACCTCTCTACGCACTGTCGAGGATCGAACAGCCCATACCAAAAGTGTGTCACTCAACCTCTCCATGTACTGCCGAGGATCGATCGGCCCATCCCAAAAGTGCACCTCTCAATCTCTCTACGCACTACCGAGGATCGAACGGCCCGTACCAAAAGTGTGTCACTAAATCTCTTGAATCGCCATGGCGTACGGCCTGTTCCCATAAGAATAGGGGAAATCACACTCCGCTCGTGGAATACAAATTGCGAAGCGGTCACATGAACATACATTATTCCTTTTTAAAAGAGAATACCTTTACATGAACAATTTGTTACAAGCTTTTCTCAAATTTCATAACTTCGGGGACGTAAGCAACATGAAATGTTAATTCAGCACGCATATAGTTCATATCAAGTAAAAACACAAGGCATGATGTGGGCCTAACTACCCGGACATAATAGTAATAGTCACTACGTATGGACTCTCGCCACTTTGTACGTACGTAGCCCCCCACAAATTATCACATATAGCATTTAAATCACCTTGGGGGACAATTCCCCTTTACAAGGTTAGAAAGGAGACTCACCTCATGTCGAATCTACCCCTCGGACCAAGGATGTGCCCGAATCTACGAACTCTACACCCGAGGACTCGCAACTAGCCAAATAGGGTACAATGACATCAATGCATGCTCAAAGTAGGGAAATTACCCTATTTATTCAATAATTCAACATTCTTGAAAAATTCCCAAAATCCAACCCCGGGCCCGCACGCTTGGATTCCAATAATTCTCGAAGGGAACACTCACCCAAAGCCTAAGGATCATTAATATACGATTCTTACTTGATTTCATAGCAAATTCACGGGTAAATTCTCAAATTATCACAAGCTCTAGGTTACTACCCAATTCTTGAGTTTTCACTAATTTAGGTAGTTAATTAAGCTAGAAATCCATGCATGAAACTAATATTAGAGTAGATTTTACTTACCTTAAATGACCAGGTCGTTAGCTCCCGAACAATGGTGGAAATCGCCCCAAGGAAGAAGAAGAAGATGAGAAAATATGTTAAGACCCGTGTACAAAAACACACTATCTAGACAGCATTTTCGCACCTGTGGCTCGAGGACCGCACCTGCGGTCTCTCACCTGCGAGCAAAGGCCCGCACCTGCGGAAATGGACTGGGGAGCCTAGGCCCGCACCTGCGGAGTGGAGAACTCAGCTGCGGCTCCGCTCCTGCGGAACTTTGTCTGCACCTACGAGAATTGGCCAAACCACTGGTGGTCGCACCTACGATGCTGGGGACCGCAGGAGCGGTCCCGCACCTGCGACCGGGCAACCGCAGCTGCAGTCACACCAGAACAGGTGCACCAGCAGCTATTTTAGCTAGTTTTTAACCCTGTTTGGTGCCCGGGAGGCACCTGGGCCCACCCGAGCCCTAGTCAAAATATACCAACGAGTCCCAAATCATAATACGGACTCACTCGAGCCTTCGGAACATCCAAAACAACGCTAAATCTCAAAATCACATCTCCAAACCCCAAGAACCAAACTTAGGAACTTTAAGTTTTCTAGACTTCGCTAACAACGCGCCGAACCGACCTATACAACTCGGAATGACACCAAATTTTGAAGGCAAGTCATAATTAACATAATGGAACTATTCCCGGTCTCGAAATTCCGTTCGGACATCGATAACACAAAAATACGTCCCAAACCAAAATAGGAACTTAAGGAACTTCTTATTTCAATATTGGGCGCCGAAATGCCCCCGGGTCATCAGAAACCCATTCCGAACATACGCTCAGGTCCAAAATCATTACACGAAGCTACCGAAACCGACGAAACTCGATTCCGAGGTCGTTTACCTAAAATGTTGACCGAAGTCAAACTTGGCCTTAAAGGCCAACCTTAAGGAACCAATTGTTCCTATTGCACTCTAAACACCTCCGAATACCGGACCACCCGTCCCCGCAAGTCATAGGTCATAAAAATCCGCTATGGGAAGTTTCATTTAGCAGAACGGGGTCCGATAACACAAAACGACCGGTCGGGTCGTTACATTCTCCACCTCTTAAACAAACAATCATCTTCGAACGGGTCTAGAATCATACCTGAACTACTGAATATGTGTGGATATATGCTCTGCATGTCCTCCTCGGACTCCTAGGTCGCCTCCTCAACTGGATGGCCCTTCCACTGGACTTTCACGACAGAAACTCTCTTGGACCTCAACTGGCGGTCCTACCTATCAATAATAGCAATTGGCTCCTCCTCGTAGCCCAATCTCTCATCCAACTGAATAGTGCTAAAATCAACCACATGTGAGAAGTCGGCGTGGTACCTCCGGAGCATGGATACATGAAAAACTGGGTGAACTCCTGATAAACTGGGAGGCAAGGCCAGCTCATAAGCAACCTCCCCAACTCGCCTCAACACCTCGAATGGACCTATAAACCTCGGGCTCAGCTTGCCCTTCTTCCCAAACCTCATAATACCCTTCATAGGCGAGACTTTCAATAGGACCCTATCTCCCTCCATAAATGATACATCACGCGCCCGCTGATCCGCGTAACTGTTTTGTCTGGACTGTGCTGTACGGAGCCTCTTCTGAATCAACTTCACTTTCTCCAAGGCATCCCTCACCAGGTCGGTGCCATATAACTTAGCCTCACCAGGCTCAAACCATCCGATAGGAGAACGAAATCGTCGACCATACAAAGCCTCAAATGGTGCCATCTCAATGCTGGACTGATAACTATTATTGTAAGCAAACTCGACCAAAGGCAAGAACTGGTCCCACTGACCTCCAAAGTCAATCACACATGCCCTGAGCATGTCCTCCAATATCTAAACTGTACGCTCTAACTGACCATCAGTCTGAGGGTGAAATGTTGTGCTGAGATCTATCTGGGTGCCTATCTCACTATGCAATGGTCTCCAGAAGTGCGAGGTGAACCGAGGACCTCGATCTGATATAATGGACACCGGCACACCATGCAACCGGACTATCTCCCGAATGTATATCTGGGCTAACCTCTCAGAAGTATAAGTAGTAGCCACTGGAATGAAATGCGCCGATTTGGTCAATCTATCTACAATAACCCGAACCGCGTCAACCTTCCGCAAAGTCCGAGGAAACCCAACCACAAAGTCCATAGTGATGCGCTCCCATTTCCACTCAGGAACGGGCATCTGCTGAAGTTGGCCTCCTGGCCTCTGGTGCTCATACTTAACCTGCTGGAAATTAAGACACTTAGTCACATACTCCACAATGTCCTTCTTCATTCGCCTCCACCAGAAATGCTGCTTCAAGTCACGATACATCTTCGTAGCACCAGGATGAATAGAATACCGAGAATTGTGGGCCTCCTCTAGAATCCTCTCCCTCAGGCCATCAATATTAGGAACACATAAGCGGCCCTGAAGTCTCAGAACACCATCCTCGCCAATAGTAACCTCCTTGTCCCTACCCTGAACCACTGTCTCCTGAAGCTCTGCTAAGCATGGATCATAGAATTGTCGGGCCTTAATCTCTCCCAATAACGAAGACTGAGCAACCATATGTGCTAAAACTCGGCGACGCTCTGAAAGGTCTAACCTCACTAGGCGATTGACCAAGGACAGAATGTCCAAGGCTAGAGGTCTCTCCTCTGCTGCAATATAAGCCAAGCTACCCATACTCTCAGCCTTCCTGCTCAAAGCATCTACCACCACATTTTCCTTGCCTGGGTGATAAAGAATAGTGATATCATAATCCTTCAACAACTCAATCCATCTGCGCTACCTCAAATTAAGATCCTTCTACTTGAACAAGTGTTTCAAGCTACGGTGGTTTGTATAAACCTCACATGACACTCCATACAAATAGTGTCTCCAAATCTTAAGAGCGTGAACAAGCGCCGCCAACTCCAAATCGTGCACAGGGTAATTATTCTCATGAACCTTCAGCTGGCGCGAAGCATAAGCAATAACTCGCCCCTCCTGCATCAATACACACCCCAAGCCAACGCGTGAAGCGTCAAAATATACTGTGTACATCCCAGAATTGGAAGTCAATACTAGAACTGGCGCTGAGGTCAATGCTGTCTTGAGCTTCTGAAAGCTCGCCTCACACTCGTCAGACCATCGAAATAGGGCATTCTTCTGAGTCAATCTAGTCAATGGAGCTGCAATAGAAGAGAAACCCTCCACAAATCGGCGATAATAGCCTGCTAGGCCCAAAAAGCTCCTGATCTCTATAGCTGAAATAGGACGCGACCAACTCTGAACTGCCTCGATCTTCTGAGTATCAACCTTGATACCCCCTCCGGATACCACATGCCCCAAAAATGCCATGGAATCCAACCAAATTTCGCACTTGGAGAACTTAGCATATAGCTTCTGTTCTCGCAAAGCCTGGAGCACGACTCTCAAATGCTGCTCGTGCTCCCCCATGCTACGTGAGTAAATCAAAATGTCATAAATGAAGACAATGATGAAGGAATCAATATACGGCCTGAACACCCTATTCATCAAGTCCATGAATGTTGTTGGGGCATTAGTCAAACCAAAGGACATCACTAGGAACTCATAATGGCCATATCTCGTACGAAAAATAGTCTTCGGAACATCTGAAGCCCGAATCCTCAACTGATGATACCCTGATCGCAAATCAATCTTAGAAAACACACGAGCACCCTGCAACTGTTCAAACAAATCATCGATGCGTGGAAAGTGATACTTGTTCTTAATGGTAACCTTGTTCAACTGGCGGTAATCCATACACATCCGCATAGACCCATCCTTTTTCTTCACAAATAAAACTGGGGCACCCCAAGGCGATACACTCGGTCTGATGAACCCCTTAGCTAACAACTCCTCAAGCTGCTCCTTCAACTCTTTCGGAGCCATACAGTACGGAGGAATGGATATAGGTTGGGTGCCTGGAGCTAGATCAATGCAGAAATCAATATCACGGTCCGGAGGCATGCCCTGAAGATCCGAAGGAAAAACATCCACAAACTCTTGAACCACTGGCACTGAATCAATCATCGGAGAATCGACGGTGGTGTTCCGCACGTAAGCAAAATAGTCTAGACAACCCTTCTCGACCATATGTCGAGCCTTCAGGAATGAAATAACCCGGCTGGCTGCGCTAACTGAAGAACCCCTCCACTCCAGCCTAGGTGACTCGGGCATAGATAAAGTAACTGTCTTGGCATGGTAATCAAGCACGGCATGATAAGGAGATAGCCAATCCATGCCTAGAATAACTTCAAAATCAACCATGTCGAGCAATAAAAGGTCAACTCTGGTCTCGAACCCACAGAAGGTGATCACACAAGACTGATACACCCGGTCTACCACCACAGAGTCGCTAACAGGAGTGGACACATATATAGGAGATCACAAGGACTCACGAGAGACATCAAGAAAATGAGCAAATAGGGCTGAAACATATGAATAAGTGGATCCTGGATCAAACAATACTGAAGCCTCTCTACCACATACTGAGATAATACCTGTGATCATGGTGTCTGAGGCCACAGCATCTGATCCGGCCGGAATAGCATAAAACCTGGCTGGAGTACCTGAAGACTGAGCCCCACCGGAGTAAACAAGAGCTGCCTGACCTCTCCCTGACTAGCCTCCACTTCTAGGATGACCCCTGCCGACCTGTTCTCCACCTCTAGGTGGCCGGACTGCTGGTGCCGGACCCATCGACTGATAGCTCTATTGTACGGCCTTGCCCCGATACTAGGAACACTGCCTCATTATATGACATCAATGCATTCTCAAAGTAGGGAAATTACCCTATTTATTCAATAATTCAACATTCTTGAAAAATTCCCAAAATCCAACCCCGAGCCGCACGCTCGGATTCCAATAATTCTCGAAGGGAACACTCACCCAAAGCCTAAGGATCATTAATATACCATTCTTACTTGATTTCATATCAAATACACAGATAAATTCTCAAATTATCACAAGCTCTAGGTTACTACCCAATTCTTGATTTTTCACTAATTTAGGTAGTTAATTAAGCTAGAAATCCATGCATGAAGCTAATATTAGAGTAGATTTTACTTACCTTAAATGACCAGGTCGTTAGGCCCCCAACAATGGTGGAAATCTCCCCAAGGAAGAAGAAGAAGATGAGAAAATGTGTTAAGATCCGTGTATAAAAACACATTGTCTGCACAGTGTTTTCGCACCTGCGGCTCGAGGACCGCACCTGCGGTCTCGCAGTTGCGAGCAAAGGCCCGCACCTGCAAAAATGGACTGGGGAGCCTGGGCCCGCACCTGCGGAGTGGACACCTCACCTGCGGCTCAGCTCCTGCGGAACTTTGTCCGCACCTGCGAGAATTGGCCAGACCACTGGGGGTCGCACCTGCGATGCTGGGGACCGCATGAGCGGTACCGCACCTGCGAATGGGCAACCGCACCTGCGGTCACACCAGAACAGGTGCACCAGCAGCTATTTCAGCTGGTTTTTAGCCCCGTTAGGTGCCTGAGAGGCACCTGGGCCCACCCGAGCCCTAGTCGAAATATACCAACGAGTCCCAAATCATGATACGGACTCGCTCGAGCCTTTGGAACATCTAAAAAAAATGCTAAAACTCAAAATCACACCTCCAAACCCCAAGAACCAAACTTAGGAACTTGAAGGCAAGTCATAATTAACATAACAGAACTATTCCCGATCTCGAAATTTCGTTCAGACCTCGATAACACAAAAATACGTCCCAAACAAAAATAGGAACTTAAGGAACTTCTTGTTTCAATATTGGGCGCCGAAATGCCCTCGGGTCATCAGAAATCCATTCCGAACATATGCCAGATCCAAAATCATTACACAAAGCTATCGGAACCGATAAAACTCGATTCCGAGGTCGTTTATCCAAAATGTGGACCGAAGTCAAACTTGGCCTTAAAGGCCAACCTTAAGGAACCAATTGTTCCTATTGCATTCTATACACCTCCGAATCCCGGACCACCCGTCCCCGCAAGTCATAACTAATAAAAATCCTCTATGGGAAGTTTCATTTAGGGAAACATGGTTCGATAATGCAAAACAACTGATCGGGTCGTTACAACAGATTTCTTCTGTGCGGTTGTTATTGTGATGCATGAGGTTTCTACCGTACGGTTGTTATTTCGATGCACGAGGTTTCTGCAGTGCGGTTGTCATTGTGATGCACGAGGTTTCTGTCATGTAGTTGGGATTGTGTTGCACGAGGTTTCTATCGTGCTGTTGTTACTATTGCTATGTGCACATGCGGTGTGACAAGGCGAGCTATATATATGTGGATTGCGCATGTAGAGAGATAAGGTGGGAATGTTATTATGCGTGTGTGGCGAGACCAGGCGGGCATTTACTTTATCATTGCACACGTGGTAAGACAAGGTGGGGTATGTCAAGGATTGATTTGTGATGACTTGTGATTGTCCTGGGGCATTCTTGTTGTTGATATTTGTGTAGTGGTGCACTTACCTGTGTGAGTTTTATCTTTTTGAAAATTGTGGGAAAATATTTTTACGTGCTGTCCATTTTCTCTATACTTACTAGCCGGCATGAACTATGTTTAGAACACTTGCACAATCATACACATAGTTAATCACCGCTATCGGTTAAAAGGATGGATCTCGATATTGTTGAGTATTGATGCACGCCCTTATTTACTTGCCTTCTATGTGGAAATGTCTCTATGGGCACAGGATGCCAAGTGCTTAGGGTTTCGAAATTTAGGACCCATAAATGAAGAATATTCTGAGGTTCGGTACCTCGTGAAGGTTATTGGCTAAAACCTTGTGTGAAAGCGGTTGTGTTTGTTGAGTTGTTACTTGCCTTTCCTTTATCTGTGATCACCAAATTTTAAACTATGTTCCGCTCATTCTACTGTGTCATTATTACGGTGTTCTGCTGTTAATTGTTACTTTCTTTTTTTACTGCAATTACCGTATTATTTTTCAATTATGCACAGTCTTTATATAGGTATCGTACTCTGTTGTTACTACACTTATACTTGTTCAGGTTATTAGTCCAGTAGGTCTCTTGACTGTTCCTCATCACTACTCCACCGAGGTTAGTCTTGATACTTACTGGGTACCGTTGTGGTGTACTCTTACTACCCTTCTGCATAAGTTTTGTGCAGATCCAAGTATTTTTGAAGTCAGTTGATCGTTAGATAGCTGTGCGGATTCTTGCTGTGGAGAGTCAAGGTAAACATGTTGTTGCGTTCACAGGCTTCGGATTCACCTTCTGATTTTGTATTAGATAGTTTATCCTTATTTTGAAACAATTGTATTTAGAGGTTCTAGCAAACTCTGTAGAGCTTATGACTCGTACTACCGATTTTGGGATTGTAAATTTATATAGAGCCTTCAAATTCAAATTGTTATATGTTAGTTTTATATGGTTGTTATTTCAGTTAAATGTTAGGCTTATCTAGTCCCTAAGACTAGGTGCCAAAAAGACACCCAACAGAGAGAAATTTGGGTCGTGACAAGTTGGTATTAGAGATCCAAGTTCATAGGTGCTACGAGTCATAAGCGAGTTTGGTAAAGTCTTACGGATCGGTACAGATATGTCTATACTTATCTTCGAGAGGCTACAGAACTATTAGGACAGTTTCACCTCTTTCAGTCCTATCGTGCGAGTTTGTTGATCTCGGAATTTGAGCTTTTATCATTCTATTCTCTCACAGATGGTGAGGACACGTACTGCAGTTACTCATGACACTGCTCCTGGAGCAGGTGTCGCTAAAGGTAGAGGCAGAGGCCGATGAGGAGCACGTGCCGCAGCTAGAGCACCTCCCATAGCAGCAGTTGAGGAGCCGCCGGTAGCTCAAGTCGGGGGCAGGTGCTGGAGGCACCTACTATTAACCCCGGACTTCAGGAGACCTTAGCACAGTTCCAAAGAATGTTTGGTACATTGGCTCAGGCGAGGTTGATTCTGGTTGCACCAGCTACTTCACAAACTGGGGGAGGAACTCAGACTCCCGTCGCCCACACTCCAGAGCAGCAAGTTCATGTTAGTTAGGTTCCAGGTGTCATGGCAACACAGCCTGTGGTTCCAGTTCAGCCCGTGGTCAGGGCAGCAATTTGAGGAAGAGCATCCTAGACTTGTAGGGTTTAAGAAATATAACCCTCCTACTTTTAGTGGTTTGGCTTCAGAGGGTGCTTAGGGTGTTCTAGAGGAGTTCCATAGCATTCTCCGCACTATGGGTAATGTGGAGACGAGTGGGGTTGCTTTTATGACGTTCCAGCTTAAGGGAGTGGCTTATCAGTGGTGGCGGGCATATGAGTTGGGTATCCCGGATGCAGCTTCACTTACATGGGTTGAGTTTTTAGAGATGTTCCTGAGAGAGTTTGTATCTCAGTCCCTTCAAGATGCATGGTGCGTGGAGTTTGAGTAGCTGCAACAAGGCATTATTTTAGTGTCAGAGTATGTCGTTATATTCAGTGATTGGCTAGACATGCACCTGCTTTGTTCGCTACAGTTACAGAGCGTGTCCATAGATTCATTGAGGGGCTCAGGCATGATATTTGGTGTAGCATGGCTCAAGAGTTGGAGCCGGATGTTTCATTTCAGTAGGTGGTAGGGATCGCTCGCCGATTGGAGGTCATATGGGGCCAGGAGAGAGAGGACATGCGGGGTCAGGAGAGAGAGGACAGGGAGGCTAGGAGGCCTCGCGGACTGGAGAGATCTACTAGTCCTTATTTTGGAGGCAGGGTGCGGCATTGTAGATGTTTTATGAGTCAGCCGGTTCAGTTTGCACTTTAGGCTTCGCACTATTTCAGGTACTCATAAGTCTCACAGCACCCGTACCGCGCAGTTCCCGCAGCCATATTAGTAGAGAGGTTGCTTTGAGTGTGGAGATACCATTCACATGGTGAAAGATTGTCCCAGACTCTAGACAGGTGTATAACAGCGGAGTATTCAGGCGGCTAAGGGGCGCCCAAGATGGGGAGGATCGGCCCGTTAATGTGTTTCATATAGTAGGCATGAGGCCGCTGCGCCAGATGTTGTCACACATGTATGCTTTCGATTTATTATAGAGGAGCACCATCCGTATTTTGTTTCAGTTCTGCTTATCGGAGTGAGTTCCCCTATCTGTTACATCCACCTATGGGTGAGTTCATGACTTAGTATTTTGTTTATGTGTTTGCCCCTGTTGGGAGATTTTAAGAGTGGTATACCATGTCTATCATTTGTTTTTATTAATTATTTAGAGTTACGAGACTAGAAGTGAACTTCTGTTATCCATTATGGTAAGTTTTGGTGTGGTTCCTGAGTAATTGGGTTATGATCTGTGTTTTAGATGCTCCACCAGTGTGGGAGCCAATAAGTGTTGTGATTTTATTGGCAGAATTGAGCTAGTGGAATATCTCGGTCAGTTTGATGTGTATTCTATTTGTGACTCAGAGTTGAGGGTGGGACCCTTGCGATTTCATGTGATTTGATATGTTTGAGACGGGCTGCGAGCAGCGACATGAGTTATTTCAGGATGAGATCCTTGTGATTTGTTCATATACTTTGATTATTCCTTGTTATATATTTTCGTAGGATAGTACTAATAGAGAGTTATGACTGTTGAGCTTATTTGATAGTTCTCTTATGTGTTTCTCTTTACATATTCAGTCATTTTCGTTTTGTGCTTCTTAAGCTTTAGCTTGTGGGGTGTGTGCCCGGTAGCGTTAGATGTGACTTTTTGATTCGGGTGTATAGTTATGAGATCTTCGTTTTCCTTGCATCTTTGTCAGCGTCGTGGAGGTTTGAATTAGGGCTACAACGGATATGAGGCTAATTTCCAGTGCTGGAGTTGATTTCGGGCAGCTATTGTGATCAGAAATATTATTATGGGCCTTTGTGTGATGTGTCATGTTGTGTGGTCGTACCTTGTGGGTGTAGGCATAAGTTGTTGCAGCTGGTTGAGACTGATACTAGGTGTGGATGAAGAATCGTGTCTTTTGGAGATGAATGGAAGGTGAGAAATCTTTATTCTAAGGCTTATTGGTGATGGTGGGGACGGGTGAATTACTGTTGAGATGGTGTCCTCAGGATTATGTAGATTGGGTGACGTGGGGTCACCCACGGGTGTATGTTGGATGAATGCATTCAGTGATTTGCTGACTTCGGGACGATTCTTGGCACGTTCGAGGACGAATTTTTGTTTAAGAAGGGGAGGATGTAATGATCCAGCCGGTCGTTTTGAGAATTGAAGTACCGTTCAGCACCATAAGGTCTTGAGCAGCTTCGTATTGTGTGTTATGAATTGCATGTGCCACCGAGTTTAGTATTCTGATGATTCAGAGTCAATTTGGGAGAAGAATTCTTGTTTTAGAAACCTAAGAGGTAAGAGTTGGCCGCAATTTTATTTTGTGTAGACAACTCCGAAATGGAATTTTGATGATTTCAATAGCTTCGTATGGTGATTTTGGACTTAGGCGTGCGACCGGATTTGGATTTGGAGATCCGTAGAGTAATTTGAAGTATTTCGGCGAAGTTGGAAAAGTTGAAATTTTGAAAGGTTGAGAGGTTTGACAAAGATTTGACATTGGTGATATCGGGGTCGAATGCGATTGCAAGAGTTGGATTAGCTCCGTTATGTCATTTGGAACTTGCATGCAAAATTTAGCGTCATTCCGAGTTGATTTGATATGTTTCAGCACAAGTTTCGAAAGTTGGAAGATTTGGAAATTCATGAGTTCGATTTATGGTGCGATTCATATTTTTGACATTTTATGATGTGGTTTGAGTCCTCGAGCAGGTCCATGTTATGTCTTAGGACTTGTTGGTTGAGGTCCCGGGAGCCTCGAGTGTGTTTCGGGGTGAGTTTTGAACGAGTTTGGGCATTTCGGCTCTCTGATGCTATTTTGGAACTTCTGGAAATGCGGGAGGCACATTTTGGAGTGCTGAGACTGAAGTTAAGTGCTGAGATAGAAGAAAAAGCGCTGAGGCAAAGGAAAAAGTGCGGACCGCACAATCCTTCTCGCGGCCGCACTTCAGGGATTCGGCAGGATCAATGGTCAGGCTTCAGAAGCTTATATCTTTTAATCTATAAATAATATGGAGATGATTCAATAACGAAATTTGTAGCCATTTGTATCTAGTTTCCAGAACAGTAAAAAAGTCATCATTTGGATATTTGTACAAAATGTTATGGTCAATTTACTAAACAATGGTAGTGCAAATTTTGTTGAAGTGCGGCCACACAATTTGGATCGGGCCGTAGAGCCTGGGATGTGTGACCGCACCAAAAATGTGCGGTCAAAACTTTGGAGGTCAGAAGTGGTACTATATAAATGAGGGTTTCGCCTTATTTTTCCTTTTTGGACCTAGAGAGCTCGGTTTGTGGTGATTTTTTGTGAGTTTTTCAAGAAAATCATCGGGGTAAGTGATTCCAACTCGGTTTTGGATATATTACACGAATCCATTGTTACTTTAAGCATTTAATTAGTGATATGAGTTGGAAATTTGGAAAAAATATGTAAAAACTTCTTAGACTAAATTTTGGGGACTTGAAGGCGATTTGAGGTCGGATTTGAGAAAATCTTGTATGGTTGGACTCGTTATCGAATGAGTATTCAGATTTTTATTTTGGTCGGGTTTTGAGGTGCGGGCCCGGGGGTTGACTTTTTGCGTTGAATTTTTAGTTTTAATTAATAATCGAAGCTTTATTATCTGGAATAGTTTCTTAGGAGTTCTATTTATGCTCTGAAGTTATTTTGGCTAGATTTGAGCCGTCCGGAGGTTATTTCACTCGAGAAATTCATTTTAGAGTATCAGTCTGTCTTCTTTGAGGTAAGTATCTTGCCTAACTTCGTGTGGGGGAACTACCCCTTAAGATTTGAGTCTTCTATGTTATTTGTATCATGTAAAGTCTGTGTACGCGAGGTGACGAGTACGTGCTCGGGCTTATTTGCGGAAAGTTGACATTTTAGGGATCTTAGGTCGTTATGTTCACTAAATATGAAGTTGTTTTTCCATGATTGAGTTCTCGTTTACTATTTTTCACCTCTACGTGTTTAATTGAAATTAATTGCTTCATAAAACACTCTGATTGCTTATTTGACTCTTATGTGACTTAACTGAAATTGTTGCCTCTTCTATTACCATGATATTCCTCCCTAGTCGCTTCTCCTTAATTGAAAGTATCATTATATCTCCTATAATTGTTCATCCTTAATTGAGGTTTTGATTATCTTTTTTCTATTTGCCCTTATTTGAATTGTTGTATCTCCTTTGTAATTGCTCAAGCTTAAAAGAAGTTTAGATATCCTATATCTAAGATTATTTGACCTTATTTGAATTATTTGACTCGTGTTATCTCCTTGGTTTTGAACTGTACCTTTTGGGTCGTAGTTACATATTATTTCTCCCTTGTTGAGTTATTCTTATTATGTCTAGTTTTCTTTCTCTACTATGTTTATTCCTTGTGAACTAGATCTACCATTTCTTATGATCGAAATCCTTGAGTTGATGTACTTTCCATACTTGTGTTATTGTCATTTGTTGATGTTTTACTCGGCGTTGTGATGCACACGGTTTCTGTTGTGCGCTTTTTATTATGATGCACGAGGTTTCTGTCGTGCGGTTGTTATTGTGATGCACGAGGTTTCTGCCATGCGATTGTCATTGTGATGCACGAGGTTTCTGTCGTGCGGTTGGGGTTGTGTTGCACGAGGTTTCTTACGTGCTATTGTTACTATTGATATGTGCACATGCGGCGTGACAAGGCGAGCTATATATATGTTGGTTGCGCATGTGGCAAGACAAGGTGGGAATGTTATTATGTGTGTGATGACGAGACAAAGCATGCATTTACTTTATTATTGCACACGTGGAGAGACAAGGTGGTCTATGTCAGGGATTGATTTGTGATGACTTGTGATTGGCCTGGGGGCATTCTTTTTGTTGATATTTGTGTAGTGGCGCACTTACCTGTGTGAGATATATCTTCGGAAAATTGTAGGAAAATATTTTTATGTGATGTCCATTTTCTCTATACTTACTAGCTGGCATGAACTATGTTAGAACACTTGCACAATTATACACGTAGTCAATCACCCCTATCGGTTAAGAGGATGGATCTCGATATTGTTGAGTATTGATGCACACCCTTGTTTACTTTTCCTTCTATGTGGAAACGGTTCTATGGTCACAGGATGCCAAGTGCTTAGGGTTCCACAATTTAGGACTCGTGAATTGTGAATATTCTGAGGTTTGGTACCTCGTGAAGGTTATTGGTAAAAACCTAGTATGAAAGTGGTCGTGTTTGTTGAGTTGTTACTTGCCTTTCCTTTAGCTGTGATCACCGAATTTTAAACTATGTTCCGATCATTCTACTGTGTTATTATTACGGTGTTCCGTTGTTAGTTGTTACTTTCCTTTTTTACTGCAATTACTGTATAATTTCTTCATTATGCGCAGTCTTTATGTAGGTATCGTACTCTTTTGTTTCTATACTTATACTTGTTCAGGTTATTAGTCCAATAGGTGTCTTGACTGTTCCTCGTCACTACTCCACCGAGGTTAGTCTTGATACTTACTGGATACCGCTGTGGTGTACTCATACTACGCTTCTGCATAATATTTGATACTTACTGGATACCGTTAGATAGTTGTGCGGATTGTTGTTGTGGAGACTCAAGGTAAACCTGCTGCTGCATTCGCAGGCTTCGGATTCACCTTCTGATTTTGTATTAGACTGTTTATCCTTATTTTGAAACAGTTGTATTTTAGAGGTTCTAGAAAAATCTGTAGACCTTATGACTCGTACTACCGATTTTGGGATTGTAAATTTATATAGAGACTTCAAATTCAAATATGTTATATGTTAGTTATATATTGTTTTTATTTCAGTTAATAGTTAGGTTTACCTAGCCCCTATGACTAGGTGCCATCAAGACACCCAACGGAGAGAAATTTGGTTCATGACAAGTTGGTATCAGAGCTCTAGGTTCATAGGTGATACGAGTCATAAGCGAGTTTAGTAAAGTCTTGCGGATCGGTATAGAGACGTCTGTACTTTTCTTCGAGAGGCTATGGAATTATTAGGACAGTTTCACCTCTTTCATTCCTATCGTGCGAGTTTGTTGATCTCGGAATTTGAGTTTTTATCATTTTATTCTCTCACAGATGGTGATGACACTGCTTCCAAAGCAGGTGTTGCTAGAGGCAGAGGCCGATGAGGAGCACGTGCCGCAGCTAAAGCACCTACCAGAGCAGCAGTTGAGGAGCCGCCAGTAGCCCTTGTCGGAGGGCAGGTACTGGAGGCACCTACTATTAACCCCGGACATCAAGAGACCTTAGCAGAGTTCTAGAGCATGTTTGGTACATTGGCTCAGGTGAGGTTGATTCCGGTTGCACCAGCTGCTTCACAAACCGCGGGGAACTCAGACTCCCGCCGCCCACACTCCAGAGCAGCAAGTTCACGTTGGTCAAGTTTCAGGTGTCATGGCGACACAGCCTGTGGTTCTAGTTCAGCCCGTGGTCAGGACAGCAACATTTTAGGAAGAGCAACTTTGACTTGCAAGGTTGAAAAAATATGACCCTTCTACTTTGAGTAGTTTGGCTTCAGATGGTGCTCAGGGTTTTCTAGAGGGGTGTCATCCCATTCTCCGCACTATTGGTATTGTGGAGACGAGTGGGGTTGCTTTTACCACGTTCTAGCTTAAGGGAGCAGCTTATCAGTGGTGGCGGGCGTGGGCCGGTGCAACTTCACTTATGTGGGTTCAGTTTTCAGAGATGTTCCTGAGAGAGTTTGTACCTCAGTACCTTCAGGATGCATGGCGCATGGAGTTTGAGCAGCTGCGCCAGGGCACTATGTTAGTGTCAGAGTATGTTGTTAGATTCAGTGATTTTTCTAAACATGCACCTGCTTTGGTCGCTGCAGTTAGAGAGCGTGTCCGTAGATTCATTCATGGGCTCAGGCATGATATTCGGTTCATCATGGCTCGAGAGTTGGAGTTTGATGTTTCATTTTAGCAGGTGGTATGGATCGCTCGATGATTGAAGGGCATGTGGGAGTGGGACCAGGAGAGAGAGGACATGTGGGGTCAGGAGAGAAAGAACAGGGAGGCTAGGAGGGCTCGTAGACCAGAGAGATCTACTGGTCCTTATTTTGGAGGTAGGATGCGGCATTGTGGAGGTTCTGTGGGTCAGCCAGTTCAGTTTTCACTTCAAGCTTCGCACGATATTTCAGGTACTCATGGGTCTCAGAGCACCTGTACTACACAGTTCCCACAGCCACGTCAGCAGAGAGGTTTCTTTGAGTTTGGAGTTACCAGCCACATGGTGAGATATTATCCCAGACTCTGGACAGGTGTGTCATAACGGAGTATTCAGGCGGCTAAGGCCCGGCCTGTTGATGTGTTTCATATAGTAGGCTTGAGGCCGTTGCGCCAGATGATGTCATACAGGTATGCTTTCGATTTGTTATAGAGGACCACCATTGATGTAATTGTTCATTTTTAATTGAGGTTTTGATTATCTTTTTCCTATTTAGCCTTATTTGAATTGTTGTATCTCCTTCGTAATTTCTCAACCTTAAAAGAAGTTTAGATATCCTATATGTTAGATGACTTGACCTTATTTTAATTATTTGACTCGTGTTATCTCCTTATTGTTGAACTATACCTTGTGGGTTCATTGTTATATATTAGTTCTCCCCTGTTGAGTTGTTCTTATTATGTCCATTTTTCTCTACTATGTTTATTCCTTATGAACTAGTTGTTTTGTGATCGAAAGCCTTGAGTTGATTTACTTGTCGTACTCTTGTGTTATTGTCATTGTTGATGTTTTACTCGGTGTTTTGATGCACGAGGTTTCTGTCATGCGGTTATTATTGTGATGCACGAGGTTTCTGTCGTGCGGTTGTTATTGTGATGCACGAGGTTACTGCCGTTCGGTTATCATTGTGATGCGCGAGGTTTCTGCGGTGTGGTTGGGGTTGTGTTGCACGAGGTTTTTACCGTGCTATTGTTACTATTGATATATGCACATGCTGTGTGATAAGTCATGCTATATATATGTGGGTTGCTCATGTGGCGAGACATGGTGGAAATGTTATTATGTGTGTGAGGTGAGACAAGGCGGGCCTTTACTTTATTGTTGCACACGCGGCGAGACAGGGTGGGCTATGTCAGGGATTGATCTTTTATGACTTGTGATTGGCCTGGGGGCATTCTTGTTGTTGATATTTGTTGTAGTGGCGCACTTACCTGTGTGATTTTTATCTTGTGGAAAATTGTGGGAAAATATTTTTACGTGTTGACCATTTTTTCTATACTTACTACCTGGCATAAACTATGTTAGAATACTTGCACAAGCATATACGTAGTTAATCACCCCTATCAGTTAAAAAGGATGGATATCGATATTGTTGAATATTGATGCACACCCTTGTTTACTTGTCTTCTATGTAGAAATGGCTCTATGGGCATAGGATGCCAAGTGCTTAGGGTTCCGGAATTTGGGACCCGTGTGAATATTCTGAGGTTCAGTACCTCGTGAAGGTTATTGGCTAAAACCTGGTGTGAAAGAGGTCGTGTTTGTTGAGTTGTTACTTGCCTTTCCTTTATGTGTGATCACCGAATTTTAAACTATGTTCCGCTTATTCTACTGTATCATTATTATTGTGTTCCGCTATTAGTTGTTACTTTCCCTTTTTTTACTGCAATTACCGTATTATTTTGTCATTATGCACAGTCTTTATGTAGGTATTGTACTCTAATATTTCTACACTTATACTTATTCAAGTTATTAGTCCAGCAGGTATCTTGACTGTTCCTCATCACTACTCCGCCAAGGTTAGTCTTGATACTTACTGGGTACCGCTTTGGTGTACTCATACTACGCTTCTGCACAATATTTATGCAGATCCAAGTATTTTCGAAGTCAGTTGATCGTTAGATAGCTGTGCGGATTCTTGTTGTAGAGACTCAAGATAAACCTGCTGCTGCATTCGCAGGCTTCGGAGTTACCTTCTGATTTTGTATTAGACTGTTTATCCCTTATTTTGAAACATTTGTATTTAGAGGTTCTAGCAAACTCTGTAGAGCTTATGACTTGTATTACCGGTTTTGGGATTGTAAATTTGTATAGAGACTTCAAATTCGAAATTGTTAGATGTTAGGTATATATTATTGTTATTTCAGTTAAACCTTAGGCTTACCTAGTCCTAAGACTAAGTGCCATCACGACACCTAACGGAGGAAAATTTGGGTCGTGACAGATAAATATGTCATTCGGGTAGACTTTGACGAATATTTTATGAAATAGGTCGACTGCATATAACACAAAGTCACACCAATCTTAGGAGTTTGTGAACAATTGAACAAGTACAAATTATGCCAATCGGGTAGAGTTTTGTGAATAATTTAATAAATAGGTCGAATACAGATAACACAAAGTCATGTCAATATGGTAGAGTTTGGTAAACTGTTTGAATAGTCGCAAAGTCATGATAACTGGGTAGAGCTTGTGAACAATTAATAAATATAGATAGAGTAAATATAACATAATATCTACCAATCCGATAAAAAAATTCCTAACAAGAAATAAGTGTATGTGAGTCTAGACGGTATTTTCTAATTACATGAAAAAAACAAGGACAATATTTAAAGACCAATCCCTTATATCGCCATTCATATCAATCATCCATGATGATTAGGCTTCTTTTAGGCTTTTTTTTCTCAATAATTTTGTCTTATTCATCTTTAATGCAAAATGTAGAATGTTGGCAAACAATGGAGAAACAAATTGAAAATTAGGGATTTTTACTCAAATAGCCGGCCGGGTACGTTGTTTATTCGTCTTAGTTGATATACATAAATTATACACTGAGTATACATAATTATACACATATTCTATATATGTTGCCGGTTTAGCTTAAGCGGTTGGATGGTTGACGATTTAGCTTATTTATTTTGAAAAACAATTATTTCAAAGTTCATACAAGAAAAGCCTTTACAACTTGTGTCAAGCCCTAGCCTAGAACTAAGGAAATTGGGTTGGATCATGGGTGAGCCTACGTGGTGTAATGTCCAAACAACAGTTCATATTTATTAGGACTTTTCACTTTTAGCCCGCGCCAAAATTATTTATATTCAATAGCCGAAAAGTGTATAAAATTTATATAATTTTTGTACATAACACACAGAATATATATATATATATATATATAT
>ML428487.1:106293-125963 GCA_005239525.1 Nicotiana knightiana | reverse complement strand
CAAAAAAAGTATATCTTTGTGTATATATATATATATATATATATACACAAAGATATACTTTTTTTGACTATTATTTTAAGAACGGCTATACAATGTCATTTTTCCTATTTATATTTATTAACGGGCTTAAGATTTCTCACCCAATGGCTGCTCTATACTCATCAAACCCATAAGCCCAAGTCCATGATTTTATTGTCAGTTTAAGATGGGCTAGACAGGGTCTGGCTTATCATCATGTAGTAATAATGCCGGATAGCTACTTTCCTATAATTAAAAAATAGCTATTGTAATGTAGTTTCAAAATCTCAGTAGTGAAATTTTAGGATATTGACACTTTATGACATTGACTATTGTTCAATTACAATGGCTGATTTGTGAATTTTATCCTACATATTGCATTGGTAAGTTCTAAGAGAGAAGAGGGGGGGGGGGGGGGGGGGGGGGGGAGGTGCCTAGTTTATTAGGTTATTTATGAATGAATCAATTGTATTTCATCGTACATGAATGAATGAAATAGACACGGTGTAGGCTTTTCTGCTTATGCATTTAGTTTATATCTACTAATTGATCACACTGTTTCTGTTTAAAAAATTACCGGGGCCGTGGTTGACAAGTACTCTAAACAACATACTCGACAAACTCGTTCAAGGGGCGAGTAGCAGCGCCGCACAAGCAGATACCACAACAACCGCCAACGATCCACCTGCTCCCACTCCTCTCTCAAATGGTAACACTCACACTGCTGTTGATGCAGGTAGTGACGCACTTGCGGCCATTCTAAAGAAAATGGAATAAATGGAGAACGAGAATAAAGCGCTCCGCGACCAAATGAGGGAGCATCAAGAAAGGGTTGATACGATACCGGGTGCCCCGAAACTGCTACCAAAACGGGATGTCGACCGGTTCGTCGAACAACCGTACAGCGAGGACACATCCCTACACGCCATACTCAAGAACTTCAAAATGCCACCATACTTGAATATATACGACGGCAAAACAGACCCTGAAGATCACATCATTCATTACATCACAGCAGTAAATGGCAACGACCTCTCAAAAGAGCAGGTACCATCAGTGTTGCTGAGCAAGTTCGGCGAAACACTAACAGGGGGAACCTTAACATGGTACTCACAATTACCAGCGCGTTCAATAACAACGTTCGAGGAAATGGCCGGCAAGTTCATCACCTCCCATGCCGGGGCTAAGAAGGCGGAGGCCAGGGTGTTGACATATTCGACGTCAGAAAATTGCTTGGCGAGGAACTCAGGGACTTCCTCGCTCGGTTTAACAGAGTAAGAATGAGCATGCCAAACGTATCAGAAGGAATGGCGGTGGCAGCTTTCCAGAACGGCTGAACAGGAATGGGTCAAGGGCGAATAGAAAGTTGTTAAGCAGACTCATGAAATACCCTCCCACCACTTGGGAAGAAATTCACAATGCCTATTTCGCCGAGATGAGAGAAGACGAGGATGACCTCAACGGTCCATCCCAATAGCTAACGTCAGTCAAAACAGAGTCGAGGAAAGATCGTCGTAATGACGGCCGAAGAGACGATTCAGTTCCACGCCTCAATCAGGTCAGGCACCAACCATATGTCAGAACGACCATTCCACCATCTCCTCACCATATAGAAGGGTCGTCCAGGACACATACAAGGACTTAGTGAAACGAAAAAGGTATGCCTCCACTCTTATCTGCTCACAATTTTTGCATTTCCCCTTCAGAAATAGTGTACGCACTAAAGAAGCTCGGTCCGAAGGTGAAGTGGCCACAAAATCTGAAGTCCGACCCAAGTACCAGAAAGTCGAATGTCCTCTATGAGTTTCATCAGGAAAGGGGTCACAAGACCGAAGACTGCATAGCCCTACGGCAAGAATGGTGAATGTGCTTCACAAAGGATGCCTAAGGGAGCCGATGAGCGATCGGGGAAGAGCCAACT
Organism: Nicotiana knightiana; assembly: GCA_005239525.1. NCBI lineage: Eukaryota > Viridiplantae > Streptophyta > Magnoliopsida > Solanales > Solanaceae > Nicotiana > Nicotiana knightiana. Next base: position 124,024 of record ML428487.1, on the reverse strand, counting down.
TCGTCCACAGACGAGAACAACACCAAGGCCCTCCAAATCCCCCCTCCCCCGCACTATTCAATTGCTCATCGGCGAAGGCGACGAAGCAGCAATCAATCACGTAAAATTCACCACCACACATAAACTGAAGTGGTCGATCACCCATGAATGGTATGATGACCTCGAAGACAGTATTATCTTCGATAAGTCAGATACCCACGGTTTGACTTTACGTATTTCAGATACTGATATAAAAAGGATAATGGTAGACGACGGGAGCGGCGCATGTATTATTCACCCTCGAGTTCTCGCACAAATAAGACTCGAGGACAAGATAGTACCACGTTGCATAACGCTAACAGGTTTTAACATATAGTTGAATGAACTTCAAGAGATATAACGCTACCCGTTCTGGCCGGGGGTATCACCCTAGAAACAACGTTTCATGTCATTAATCAGGACACCGCTTACAACGTCATCATAGGGCGACCTTGGATACATGCCATGAGGGTCATCTCATCCGGCTTATATCAAGTAATCAAGTTTCCTACTCCATGGGGGATATTCAGCATCCTAGGCGAATAGGGCATAGCCCAAGAATGCTACCGCATTGCCCAAGATTTTACATACACCCAACAGTTAAAGGGAATAAGATCGGGAGCATAGAAATTACCAAAGTCGGGGCCCAAACTCGACGAACCAAAAGACGTCATCAAGGATCCCGTCGTCATGGAAGCCGCAGGGTCAACGGTAGAAGACCTCGACCCCGTCCAACTAGACAAGAACGACCACAGTAAAAAGGCTTACATCGGCCATAAACTCTCACAACTAGGTAATTTCATAAATGTTTAATTGACAACGCCAATCTGTTTGCTTTCCCCCTGCAGATATGCCAGGTATCCTGAAAGACATTGCCACGAACAAGCTGAATGTCGATCCACTCTACCCACCAGTACGACAAGTCAGAAGAAAGTTTAATGTTGCAATCAACGAGGCCGTTCACGAAGAAGTAGAGAAATTGCTCACCAACGGTTCCATTTGGGAGTCAAAATATCCGCAATGGGTCGCCAATGTGGTCATGGTGAAAAAGAAAAATGAAAAATGGCGCATGTGCGTGGACTTCACGGACTTTAACAAAGCCTATCTGAAAGACTCATTCCCGTTACCTACAATCGATCAGCTCATCGACGCAACAACGGGGCACGAGTTATTAAGCTTCTTGGAGGCCTACCCAGGCTACAACCAGATCCTCATGGAGAAAGGGGACCAGGAGAAGACCATCTTCATTACCCACCAAGGGACGTACTGCTACAGAGTCATGCCATTCGAGCTGAAGAACACAGGGGTGACTTATCAAGGCTGGTCACCAAGATGTTCAAAGACCAACTCGGCAAAACAATGGAAGTTTACATAGACAATATGTTGGTCAAATCAAAAAGGAATGAAGACCACATCGACCTTCTGAAGGAAGCCTTTGATATATTAAGGCAATACGGCATGAAGCTGAACCCCGAAAAGTGTGCCTCCGGCATAACCTCGGGCAAGTTCCTCTGCTTCCTGGTGTCACAAAGAGGCATCGAGGTCAACCCCGACCAGATCAAACCATCGAGGGAATACCCGAATTATTGACCAGCAAGAAATAGGTACAAACTAATCGGCCGTATAGCTGCCCTGTTGAGGTTCATCTCACGATCCTCTGACAGATGCCACAAATTCTTCAACGTGCTTAAAAAGGACAGCGAACTCTAGTAGAGTTCAGAATACATCGAGGACTTAAGAGAACTAAAGGCATACTTGTCCTCGCCCCCGATACTCGCCAAAGCAGAACCCGGCGAGCGTCTCCTGATATACTTGGTCGTATCAGAGGTTGCAGTAAGTGCAGTACTGGTCCGTGAAAACAAAGGTACGCAATCTCCAATCTATTACATTAGCAAAACCCTGGTCGATGTAGAAACAAGGTACCCCCACCTTGAAAAGTTGGCCTTGGCATTGGTCATAGCTTCACGAAAGCTTAGACCCTATTTTCAATGTCAACCCATATCGATGGTCACGACCTTCCCCCTCAGGAGCATCCTACATAAACCCGAGCTGTCGGGGAGATTGGCCAAGTGGGCCATAGAATTGAGCAAGCACGATATAACATACCAGCCGCGAACAGCGATAAAATCACAGGTACTCGCCGATTTCAGTGCCAAAATAATGCCTGAGGTAGAGAAGGAAACTTCTTGTACCTCTCACAGGTTACCCGATCCATGGGTCCTATACACCGATGGCGCTTCCAACGAGTCAGAATCTGGACTGGGACTCGTACTCGAGGTCCCAACATGAGAAGACATTTGCCAGTCCATACAGTGCCCCGATATGACTAACAATGAGGCCGAGTACGAGGCCGTAATTGCAGGACTAAATCTAGCTCTCAAGTACGGAGCACGACGAGTCGTCCTCCGAAGTGACTCACAACTCGTTGTCAACCAAGTCACAGGGACTTTCTAAATCAAAGAGCAGAGGCTACAAAAGTACCAGGTAGAAATTCATAAACTATTACCGGAATTCGACGAATGTCAACTCGACTAGATACGTCGAGCACAAAATATCGAGGGAGATGTCCTCGCCAAGTTAGCAGCAGCCACCAAAAGCATTAGAAAAGAAAATGTGGTTACCCTCCTCTACTCGTCAATAGACCAACTTGAGGTACACTCTGTAAATTTAAATTGGGACTGGCGCAACCGTTATAGCATATTTGTAGAAGGGAATACTCCCATCAAACAAAAAAGAAGCCAAAAAACTTCGAATGCAGGCGTCCAGATACAACAAGATAAAACACGACCTATACAAAAGAACGTTTGGCGGCCCTTTGGCGAAATGCCTAGGGCCAAACCAAACAAGACGCGTCCTCGAGGAAGTACACGAAGGCCACTGCAGTGCCCGTACCGGCAACCGAGCCCTCATCACATGCCTCATACGAGCAGGCTATTATTGGCCCACCATGAAGAAGGAAGCCGTCGACTTCGTCAAGAAGTGCGAGCAGTGCCAGAAATACGCTCCTATGATACACCTCGCGGGTGAGCACCTCTACTCGGTCACATCGCCATGGCCATTCATCAAATGGGGAATGGACATCGTCGGACCCTTTCCAGCAGAACAAAGGAATATACGATTTCTTTTGGATTTAACTGACTATTTTTCCAAGTGGGTAGAAGCAGGTGCATTTGCCCAAATACGCGAATAGGAAGTTATCAGATTCATATGGAGGAACATCATATTCTGCTTCGGCATCCCTAAAGAAATCAGTTGTGACAACGGACCCCAATTCACTGAGAAGAAGACAGTTGAATTCTTCGAGAAATGGCGCATCAAGTGAAACTCTCCATGCCATATCACCCTACAGGCAACGGCCAAGCTGAATCCTCCAACAAATAAATACTAAACATCATGAATAATAAACTCGAAGACACCAAGGGACTATGGCCGTAACTACTACCAGAAGTGCTATGGGCATACCGCACCACTCCAAAAACAAGCACAGGACAAACGCCATATTCACTAGTCTATGGGACTGACGTAGTGATACCAGTCCAGTCAGGAAACCAAGTTTGAGACACTCCAATGAGAGCGGACCAAGAAATGACGAGAACAGAAAGCAAGACCTCGACAAAGCGGATGAGCGAAGAGACATGGCTCATATAAGAATGATAGCCCAAAAACAGCAAGCAGAACGATATTACAACAAAAAGGCCAAAGTACGACCACTCAAAGTCGGGGACTATGTACTCAAGGCCAAACACAGGTGATAAAAGACCCAAGAGAAGGTAAACTCAGAACCAATTGGGACGGGCCATACAAAATCACAGCAGCAGCAAACAAAGGATCATTTCAGTTAGAAACAATGGAGGGAAAGCTACTACCAAACAATTGAAACGTCGCCCACCTCAAATATTTCAACTTCTGAGAACAAACGCCCTCCAAGTCGCACTATCTTTCCCTCACTCGGGTTTCATCCCAATTGGGTTTTATCAGGGAGGTTTTTAATGAGGCGACGAAGGGGACGTCTCGAAGTCCAAGTATAATTCATCGCCCCGCCTATCGACTAGTTCTCCAGGCCGAACGATGAAGGGACTAGGTAGACTGGAACTTCTCAAATGTATGTAGGGAACAAACATAAACATGTAATATTCTCCAATGAATGAAATAAACAAATCAGCATGCAGCATATTTGCACAACTCCACCAAATCATTTTACATCCTACATTCGGCCTCGCTCGAATTGTTTTTCATTCGACCTCGCTCGAATCACTTCCCACTCGACTCGCTTGAGTTATTTAGCATTCGACCTCACTCAAATTACTTATATTCGACCTCGCTCGAATTACTTTACATTTGACCCGCTCGAATTATTCGATATTCGACCTTGCTAAATCACTTCACACTCGACTCGCTCGAGTTATTTTACATTCGACCTCGCTCGAGTTATCTGATTTCCAACCTCGTTCAAATCAACCAAACCTCTACCTCATTCGAGCTAACGAATACTCGGCCTCAAGACGGTCTACGTTCGACTCTGCCAAAATCAACATTACTTACAAACAGCCGAAAAATCAGGGACTTCCCCACATAGCAAAAAAAAAAGAACGGGAATCCGAAAGTACATAGAAAAAAGGCAATTGTTCCATTTCAATTTTTGTTACAGTACTTCTTACAAAGGTCTCGAGGACGCCCTCACAAAAATAGCAAACCAAAAAAAACTAAGTACAAAAGCTTCACGCCACATCATTCCCATCAGCATACTCATCATTATACCAAGGATCAGAGGCAAGCCCATCCGCGGCGTCGTCATCATCATCCCCGCCGAATGTACCAGGGTCGTAACCACAAGCTTCATGAGTTGCACGTGCCTTGATACGAATGCCCTTTAGCTCCACCTTAGAAACCTTTTTGGCAGCTTTTAAAGACTTGTACACGTCAAGTTGAACCTCAGTATGGACCCACATTTCATACCACTCCCGCGACACACCAGGATCGGCGGAAGTATGACAGGTAGAGGATTGTGCCTGCTATTGTGTCTTCTCGGCCCTCAGGATGATGACCTTCTCATTTAACTCAGACAACTCCACCTCAAAACCCATGATCCGCTCCTCTGACCTCGCCACCTTGAGCACCCACGTCTCCGCCTTGTTATCCCGTTCATACCTGTAAACACAGAAGGTGTCATCTAGGGCCGCTGCCTCAGCCGCAGCGGCCATTCTAATTTTCTCAGCTCGACCCAACTCTTCGATCCTAGCACTCAATTCATCCTTCAAATTGATGGCCCTTGCCTCCCTCTGCTTGAGTTCAACCGTCAAAGACACCACCTGCGCCTGAAGGTCAGCATTCTCGGCCATCACTCCCTTGCTCACCTCGAGCTCGTCCTCCTTAGCCTTTAGTTCCCCCTCATGCAAGAAGCACCTGCTGATAGCCCTCAAAAGTTCCTCGTCCCTCTCCCTCAACTCTCCATCCTTCTTCTTTAGCTCCTCATCTTTCTTCTTGAGCCCATCACGGAGCGACTGAAACTGGCCATCCTGGATGAGAAAGTCGACTAGCGTTCGATGCTTGGAACGGTACTTTATGTACTTGGATGTCATCTTCTTAAAGATGGCCGTCCTCCGCTCCTCCTACTGATCACGCTCAATCTCCATAATAATGGTCTGCATTCAAAATAAAAAAGAGAAAAGAGGTCATTGTAAGCAAGTTACACATACGAAATAAACTTAACCTATCATGGGAAAAGAAAACTTACCCACAAGGCCATACCAGATATACCTAACGACAGGTCCGCATCTTTCAGCGTCCTATTCTTCGAAGCCGCGCATAGGGGAGCGAATACTGGTACTGCCCGTTCTGAGTTAGCCAAGAGGTCATAATCCACGGGAATGACTATATTCCATTTAGGACCCTCCTTCCTTATCTCCACGCGAGTAGTACTCTCCACGAAGGTTCGTACCTCCTCAGGGTCGTTGTCTGAGCCAGAGTCATCATCCCCCGCAGGGACAGCTCTACCTCTCCCAGCCACCGATGATGAGCCACCTTCAGCAGCCCATGTAAGATCTCCGTTACCATTAACTCCCTCAACCTTAGAGGTCCTCTACTCCATGGTGGCACCCATCACAGAAATGGCCTCGACGTCTGGTGTAAGCACTGATTCCGCTTCCAAAGCAATGAATCTTCCTGGCTCAACATCAGCAAAAATGGCCTTCCCAATCTCCACCCTTTGTATTTTCCTCGGCGATGCCTCCTCGCCATGAGATGACTCGTCTACAAGGTGAAATATAGGTTGAGAAGAGATCTCATCCGACACGGCAACAATTTGGGGGGCGGAGTCTCTCACTGGCGTAACTTGAGTCCGACCTCCTCGAGCAGACTCAGCTAAAGCAAAATGCATTCCAGTCGATGCGATAGCCTGGCGAAATGCAGGCACTGGAGCCTTCACCTTTTTGGAAACTCACCGACCTGGCACCAAAGTAAGGTCGCATCAAAAGGCGATAGTGAACGGCAATAAGTTGGAAGGTAGAAATAACACTTATTGGACGAAGTCTTGGGTCTAAAGCGCTTGTTAAAGGACACCCAATCATGAACTCCCATGGTGTGGGGTAACACGCGAGCCACCCAATCTTCAATATCGAAGACGGGAGAAGGTGCACGTCTCTCGGCCGAAAACAAAGAAGCCTGGAGTGAGTCAAAAATGAAAGAAGAAGAGGAAGAAAGAAAGTAACGAACATATGACAAGATACTTACGATTATAGTTCCACTGCTCGGGAAACCCGGTCGAATTCTCCACCGGATGCTCGATCTGGATGAAGAAGTATTTACGCCAGAACCGCAGGTTTGCCTTATCATCCATCTCGGCCACCAACCCTTTGATCCCACGATGTCGCAGATGTATCAATGTTCCTCTATAAAAGTTGGGCGAGAATAGATGCAGAAGATGGCAAATATTGACCTCACAGCTGGCCAACTCTGCGTACTTCTCCAACATCAGAAAAACTTTGTATAAATAAGGGGAGAGTTGCGTCGTGTAGACGTTGTAAAAGCGGCAAAAATCCTCCGCTAATGGGGGGAGAGGAAGAGAATAACCAATTAGGAACAGATAAACATAGAAAGCACAATATCCAGGTTGGTGAACCTGTACTATGTCGGCTCCCTCCAGAATAATCTCGACATGAGAAGAAACATGATATTTGGAATGGAGGTCGGCTATTTCACGCGACCCCATCTCAGAAAGCTCCTGAGAATGAGCGGGAGCAGGTTCCTTTGGAAAGTCATTTCTGACCAAAGGATTCTTAGGAACCATCTCCTCCACGGTGGGGAAGCTTTCTTCCTCCTCAACCATGGATTCCTCACCGCCGGGAGGAATCTCTATCGATAAAGGAATGGCATCGGATACCCTCTCGTAAATATGAGGGGAATCTAACATATTTCCATAGTAAAGTGTGTACAACAATGTCAGAAAAAGAAGATATCAACCGGGAAAGAAATGAGGGGCTGGAATTGAAGAAGCTTTAAGAAATCAAAAATGGAGATCAGAGAAGAAGGTCAAAGAAGAACAATATGCATGCAAAAGGAGAAATGATGAAAGTTTCGAAAATGAAACCCCTCTCCTCTATTTATAGGGTTGGGTAGCACCGGAATCAAGGCAAAGAGCCGTCAATGGCACCAAAATCGAAGCGATAGAAGCACAGAAAATGCATTGTGAATATGTGTAATGATGACGCGCGTAGCATGACGTCATCCTACGATAGCCACACCAACCGCAGCCTCGCCGCCAATTCGACCTCCGTCGATTCGATTCAATTGTCACGACCAAAATTCCTCGGAATGGTTGCAGACAGGATCTGCTCATCGAGGACGCCCAAGATCACGACCTCAACAAGCGGAGGGACTAACTGTATTGGTTAAAATTTGAGCTGGACTTAATAACTTCAAATGGACGTGGTCGAGGATTAAGTCGACCACGGCATAATGGCGAGGAGTCGTCTTAAGAAGGATTAGTGTGAGGACAAGTAAAGGGTGTATGGAAGCAACGGTAATAGAAAGGAGAAATATTCCATTTGAAACTTTTTGTTGTACTTTTTAAGGTTTCTTAGGAATATCCTCTATAAATAGGAAGAGATAAAGAACAAAAAGGAGATCTTGACTTTTGGATAAGAACATATTGTAAAGGTTGATTGCAAGGAATACACAAAGCTTGTCTTGTCCACTGATTCAGTTATTCAACATATATCTTTTACTCACAAGATCCAAGGATCTCTTGTCCTCCTTCTGTCATGACCCAATTTACCCTCCGAAAGGTATCGTGACTGCACCTAGTCTCTACGACTAGGTAAACCTAACATTAAAGGAAAAACTTTAATAAAAACACAAGAAATAAGGAAAATAAGGGATAATCTAAATAGCAAAACAGTGTCGCTCGGCTCATACAAAATATTTTACCAATGACCAGGAATGTCACAAAGTCACAAGCTTCTAATAACTATTGTAGATCTAAAAAAAGTCTGGAAGTACATAAGAGACTCTAGACGATGGAGTAGAAAGGGACTCTGAGGATTCTGCAGATGCGGTAGAAATACCTTGTGGTCTCCTAGAATCAGCAGCAAATACTATCCTCAAGGTTGATAGCTCGTACCTGGATCTGCACACGAAAACATGTGCAGGAAAGGGCATGATACACCACATTGGTACCCAGTAAGTTCCAAGCCTAACCCCGGTCAAGTAGTGACGAGGGTAGGTTAAGGCCCTACTGGAGTAAATATAATCAATTTAAAGCAGTAAGAGAGATAAGTAAATTCTACAGTAAACAGTTAAGGAAAATGTTCGAAACTTAACAGTCAGGGGAGCCCTCGGCTCAGAACAAGGTAAACATAAGGTGGAATCTCCCGGGATACCGTCCCGTAGTTCCAGATGATTATGCAGTACAGAGGGATCTCCCGGAATACGTTTGTAGTCCCAAAATAAATATGCAGTGTTGGGGGATCTCCCGGAATACTTCTGTAGTCCCAATTTAAATATGCAGTACAAGGGGATCTCCCGGAATATATCTGTAGTCCCATTTTTTTATACAATACAGGGGGATTTCCCGGAATACATCCGTAGCCCCAATTTAAATATGCGATGCAAGATAAAATGACAGGTATGGCATCGATTTATACAGTTCATCAAAATCACAGCTAAGGAAAAGTAGTAACCTAACTAAACAAGGCGCACAGAGTGTCAAGTAGGAAATTGAATATTAAACATGTAAGCATGCTTTTCTAATTTAAGTTAAACAATTTAACATATTAAAGCAAGTTAATAGGAGAAAAACACAATTTATGATTTTCGAAGGAAAAATGGGATTTTTGCAATAACGGCTCGTGTATGTGCTCGTCACCTCTCGTACACGGCTCCCACACATCAATTAATACCAAATATCCTAAGGGAAAGTCCCCAACACAAGGTTAGGCAAGTCACTTACCTCAACCGCTCAAATCAACTTGAAATCACATTCTTGCGATGAGTACCCGACTCCAAATGGCCCAAATCTATTAAAATTAATTGCATATGTAAATATAACTTTTAGTAACTAATTCAACTAATTAATTCGAAGCTAAACGTGAAATTAGGAAAATTGCCCCAAAAGTCCCTCGGACCCACGCCTCAGAATCGGGTAAAATTTACAAATTATGAACACCCGTTCACTCACGAGCACACTCGAACAAAAATAATCAAAATTCGACATCAAAATCTCATTAAATTCTCGGATTTTCAATTGGGAAACTTTTTCCCCCATTTCAAAACTTTTACTCTCAAAATCCCTTAATTAGAAAAAGGAAAACAACAATAGATTATTGTATTATGATCAAAATAGAGTTAGAATTCGTTACCCGATGATTCTCCTTCAAAATCCCTCGAGAAATCCTCACTCACCGAGCTCCAAATCGATTTTTTTGTTATGAAATTTCAAACCCTCGAATTTCCTATTTCTGCCCAGCGATTTCTGTATATGCGGTTCATGGGGCCGCACCTGCGATCCCGCACCTGCGTAAAAGGCATCGCAGGTGCGAAAATAACTTATCTGTGTTGGGGTCGCATCTGCGATCATTGGGCCGCATCTGCGGTCCTTGATACCTTGGCCCTCTTCCGCTTCTGCGATTACCAAGCCGCTTCTGCGGCGCCTCACCTGCGGTCCAACATCCGCAGGTGCAAAAATAACAGGTTCAGCACACCAGAAAATTTGCCTAAGTCCAAAATTCTTCCCGTTGAGCATCTGAAACACACCCGAGGCCCCCGGAACCTCAACCAAACCTACCAACCAGTCCTATAACATCATTCGAGCTTAGTCGAGCCTCCAAACCACCTCAAATAACACCAAAAACAAGAATTAAACATGGATTCAAGCCTAAGAACTTAGCATTTTTCCAAAATCTACAAAGGATGCCGAAACACGTCAAACCTAGTCTGAATGACCTCAAATTTGACACACAGTTCAGAAATGATGCTAAAAACCTACATCCACTTTCGGAATTCCATTCCAAGCTCGATATAAAAATTTCCCCTATCGACCGAAATCGTCGAAAATCTAACTTTCACCAATTCAAGCCTAAATCTACTACAAACCTCCAAAAAATATTTCGGACGCGCTCCTAACCCCAAAATCACTCAATGGAGCTAACGGAGTCGACGGAATTCCATTCTAGATTCGTCTTCACATAGTTCCAACTACGGTACAAAAGGCTTAAACTCACAATTAGGGACTAAGTGTCCCAAAACTCTCTGAATTCCATAACTAATCACTCCAGCAAGTCCCAATAGCAGAAACAAACATGGGAAAACAGTTATTAGGGGTTCGGGTCTCAAACTCTCAAAACGACCGGTCGGGTCATTACATTTTCCCCCTCTTAAAACAATCATTCGTCCTCGAACGAATATAAAGACACACTTGAAGCTGTGAAAAGATGAGGGTACTGGCGGTGCATACCCTGCTCGATCTCCCAAGTCGACTCCTCGACCGGATCATCCCTCCACTAGACCTTTACAAAAGCAATATTCTTTGACCTGAGCTTTCTGACCTGTCTATCCAAAATGGCTACTGGCTCCTTAACATAAGATAGATCCTTGTCCAATTGTACTGAGCTAAAATCCAATACATGAGCCGGATCACCGTGATACTTCTGAAGCATAGAAACGTGGAATACCGGATGAACTCCTGCTAGGCTGGGAGGCAAGGCAAGCTCATAAGCAACCTCCCCAATGCGCCGCAATATCTCAAAAGGACCAATGAAACTCGGGCTCAGCTTTCCCTTCTTCCCGAACCTCATGAAGCCTTTCATAAGCGATATCCAAAGCAAGACCCGCTCACCAACCATAAATGTCAGATCACGAACCTTCCGGTCCGCATAACTCTTCTGCCTGGACTGGGCTGTGCGAAGTCTCTCCTGAATCACCTTCACCTTATCCAGGGCATCCTGGACCAAATCTATACCCAACAACCGAGCCTCGCCCGACTCAAACCATCCCACTGGAGATCGGCACCGCCTACTGTACAAAGCCTCATACAGTGCCATCTGAATGTTGGACTAGTAACTGTTATTATAAGCAAACTCTGCAAGTGGCAAGTATTGGTCCCATGACCCTCCGAACTCCATCACATAGGCACGGAGCATATCCTCAAGAATCTGAATCGTACGCTCGGACTGTCCATCCGTCTGGGGGTGAAAGGTTGTGCTCAGCTCCACCCTAGTGCCCAACTCCTGCTATACGGCCCTCCAGAACCGTGATGTGAACTGTGTACCTCTTTCTGAAATGATGGACACTGGAATACCGTGAAGGCGGACAATCTCCTTGATATAAATCTCAGCCAATCTCTTTGAGGAGTATGTAGTCAACACTGGAATAAAATAGGCTAACTTGGTCAGCTGGTCCATGATCACCCAAATAGCATCGAACTTTCTCAAAGTCCGAGGAAGTCCAACCACAAAGTCCATGGTGAACCATTCCCACTTCCACTCCAGGATCTCTAACCTCTGAAATAGCCCTCCCGGTCTCTGATGTTCATATTTAACTTCCTGACAGTTGAGACACTTGGCCACAAATCCAACTATATCCTTTTGCACCCTTCTCCACCAATAATGTTGTCTCAGGTCCTGGTACATCTTCGCTGTACTCGGATGAATGGAGTACCGCGAGCTATGGGCCTCCTCAAGAATCAACTCCCGAAGCCCATCCACATTGGGCACAAAGATCCGAACCTGCATCTTCATCACGCTGTCATCATCTATAGTCACATCCCTGACATCATCTCGCTAGACCCTGTCCTGAAGAACCAGAAGGTGGGGATCATCATATTGACGCTCTCTGATGCGTTCATAAAGAGAAGACCGAGCAACCACACAAACTAATACCCGGCTAGGCTCTGAAATATCCAATTTCATGAACTGGCTGGCTAAGGTCCGAACATCCAAGGCTAATGGCCTCTCAGCTGCCGGAAGATTTTCCAAACTCCCCAAACTCTCCGCCCGGCGACTCAAGGCGTCGGCCACTACATTGGCCTTCCTAGGGTGGTATAATATAGTGATATCATAGTATTTCAGTAGCTCCAACCACCTCCGCTGACGTAGATTAAGGTCCTTCTGCCTGAATAGGTGTTGTAAACTCCAATGATCAGTGTAAATCTCACAGGGAACACCGTACAAATAATGACACCAGATCTTCAGGGCGTGAACAATAGCTGCTAGCATGAAGTCATGAATTGGATAATTCTTCTCATTCACCTTCAACTGTCTAGATGCATAGGCAATCACCCTACTGTCCTGCATCAATACCGCTCAAAGTCCAATCCTCAAGGCATCACAATAGACCATGTAGGACCCGAACCTGTAGGCAATACTAACATTGGAGCTGTGGTCAAGGCTGTCTTGAGCTTCTGAAAGCTCTCCTCACACTCCTCGGTCCACCTGAATGAAGCACCCTTCTGGGTCAGCCTGGTCATAGGTGTTGCAATACATGAAGATCCATCTACAAAGCGACGACAATACCCCGCCAAACCAAGGAAAATGCGGATCTCCGTAGCTGATGATGGTCTAGAACAACTCTGTACTGCCTCCACCTTCTTCAGATCAATCTTGATCCCATCACAAGACATTACGTGGCCCAAGAATGCCATTGAATCAAGCCAGAACTCACACTTAGAAAATTTTGCATACAATTTATTCTCCCTCAAAGTTTGAAGCACGGTCCTCAAGTGTTGCTCATGATCCTCCCGAGATCAGGAATATACCAGGATGTCGTCAATAAACACAATGGAGAAGGAATCAAGATAAGGACGGAACACACTGTGCATCAGATGCATAAAGGTTGCTGGGGCATTGGTCAGCCCAAATGACATGACAAGAAACTCATAGTGACCATATATGATCCTGAAGGCAGTCTTCGGGATGTCCGGTTCCCGAATCTTCAACTAATGATAGCCAGAACGCAAGTCAATCTTGGAAAATACCTTGTCACCCTGTAACTGACCAAATGAATCATCGATCCGAGGCAAGGGATACTTGTTCTTCACTGTAACCTTGTTCAACTGCCGATAATCAATACATATACGCATAGAACCATATTTTTTCTTCACAAATAATACAAGAGCACCCCAAGGTGATACATCGAACCTGATGAAATCCTTATGAAGTAATTCCTGCAACTTCTCCTTCAACTCAGGAGGAGCCATACAATAAGGAGGAATAGAAATGGGCTGAGTGCCCGGCAACAAATCAATGCCGAAATCAATGTCTCTATCGAGCGGCATACCCGGAAGATCAATTGGAAATACATCAGGGAAGTCCCTCGCTACTGGGACTAACTCAACTATAGGGGTATCAACACTGACATCTCTCACATAGGCCAAATACGCATCACACCCCTTCTCAACCATCCGTTGAGCCTTGAGAAATGAAATGACCCTGCGGGGAGTATACTCTAAGGTACATCTCCACTCTAATCTCGGTAAACCTGGCATAACCAGCGTCACAGTCTTAGCATGATAATCAAGAATAGCATAATGGGGAGATAACCAGTCCATGCCCAAGATAACATCGAAATCTACCATACTAAGTAATAACAAATCAACTCTAGTCTCATAACCACTAAGAGTAATCAAACACGACTGATATACGTAGTCCACAACTAGAGAATCTCCCACATCAGTAGATACATAAACACGGGAACTCAAAGAATCCCGAGATATCCCCAAATGTGGAGAAAAATAAGAAGACACATATGAATACGTGGAGCCTGGATCAAATAATATTGATGCATCCCTATGACAGACAGGGACGATACCTGTGATGACTGAATATGAAGCGAAGACCTCTTAACGAGCTGTAAGGGCATAGTACCTGGCCTGGCCTCCCCCTCTAGGGCGACCTCGACCTCCCCGACCTCCACCTCGAGATGGCTGAGGAGGTGGAGTGACAGCTAAGGCTGGAAGGATAGCTGGAGGACCAGGTGGAGCACGTGGAGGCTGATAATTCTGTGGAGGTGCACCCATCCTGGCTTTGGGGCAATCTCTAACCATGTGACGAGTGTCACCACACTCAAAACAACCACCCGGAGGACGCTGTGGTTGAGACTGGCTCAGAACTGGCATGTTGGACTGGCCGGTAATAGTACCTCGAGTAGGAGGCACACTGGATATTGGTGGTGCATAATAGGGCTCCTGAGTTCTAGGAGCAGCTGGAACACCACTGGCTGCAGGAAGAGATGAATGAACAAGGCGACTCACAAAACGCCTACCATAGCGTGTTGCTGGTGCATGAGCTCCCGAATAATGACCAGTCTCTTGAGACCTCTTGGCCTCTGTCTCCTCTCTGTCCCGAGAAAACATGCCCTCTACCCTCCTAGCAATACTCACTGCCTGCTGATAAGTGATATCCATCTCCAACTCTCTTGCCATACTAGTCTGAATACTGGGGCGGAGTCCATCAATGAAGCGATGGACCCTCTCTCTAACTATGGCAACCAAAGCCGGTGCATGACGAGCTAACTCACTGAAATGAACTACATACTCTGACACAGTCATAGCACCCTGGCGCAGCTACTCAAACTCTGCACGCCAAGCATCCCTGAGGCTCTGAGGGACATACTCTCGCAGAAACATCTCTGAAAACAGAGTCCAAGTAAGTGAAGTTGCCTCGTCCGGACTACTCAGCTCATAGACACGTCACCATTGATATGTTGCTCCCCTCAGCTGGAAAGCAGTGAAAGAAACCCTACTCGTCTCCACAATTCCCATGGTGAAGAGAATACAATGACACTCCTCAAGAAAACCCAGAGCGTCATCTGAAGCTAGTCCGATGAAAGTAGGCGGGTGGTACTTCTTGTACCTCTCAAGTCTGAGCTGCTCCACCTCGGAAGCAGCTACCCTGGCCTCATGCTGAACGAAACCACTGGGGGTATAGGAATGTACTCTGGGACCTGATCAACCTGGACCCTCTACTCAGGAGGGCGGGCTGCGAGAGTCTGTACCGCTCCCTGGCCTGAGATGTGGCTGGGGCTATCGGAAGTAGCCCATCCTGAGTCAGAGTGCTGAACATGCTCATGAACTGAGCCAAAGTCTCCTGGAGGGCGGGAGTAGCAATAGGAATCTCCGGTGTCGGCCCTCCAGCAGAAGTTGTTGTCTGGTCCTCTGTCGCAACTCTCACAGGTGCTCGGGCTGCACCGCGTGCTCGTCCTCTACCCCAACCCCTACCTCTGGCGGCTCTGACAGAGGGCTCGGGTGCTTGGTCGTCGGTCCTCCCGGTACGGGTCCTCACTATCTGTGAGAAAGAATAGAATAGAGTTTTAGAATTTTGATGTCAATAACTCGCACGACAAGGAAATCAAAGTAATATTATTGTTATTAACAGTTACATAGCCTCCCGAAGATAGATATGGACATCTCTATACCGATCCGAGAGACTCTACTAAACTGGCTTGTGACTCGTCTTCTATGAACCTAGACGCTCTCATACCAACTATTCACGACCCAATTTACCCTCGGAAAGGTATCATGGCGGCACCTAGTCTCTACGACTAGGTAAGCCTAATATTAAGGGAAAAACTTTAATAAAAACACAAGAAATAAGGAGAATAAGGGATAATCTAAATAGCAAAATAGTGTCGCTCGGCTCATACAAAATATTTTTCCAATGACCCGGAATGTCACAAAGTCATAAGCTTCTAGTAACTACTGTAGCTCTAAACAAGTCTGGAAGTACATAAGAGACTCTAGACGATGGAGTAGAAGGGAACTCTGAGGATTCTGCGGATGCGGTAGAAATACCTTGTAGTCTCCTAGAATCAGCAGCAAATACTATCCTCGAGGCTGATAGCTCGTACCTGGATCTGCACACGAAAACATGTGCAGGAAAGGGCATGAGTACATCACATTGGTACCCAGTAAATGCCAAGCCTAACCCTGGTCAAGTAGTGACGAGGTCAGGTTAAGGCCCTACGGGAGTAAATATAATCAATTTAAAGCAGTAAAAGAGATAAGTAAATTTTACAATAAATAGTTAAGGAAAATGTTCGAAACTTAACAGTTAGGGGAGCCCTCGGCTCAGAACAAGGTAAACATAAGGTGGAATCTCCTGGGATACCTGTATTGATAAAAAAAAAAAAAGCTTCACACGTGTAATAAATCTTGATGACTCAGCAGTCTACGTGGAGCAATGAAGACACGACAGCTAGACGGGACTCTATGAAGAGGTATGAGGCAAATAGGCACGGAAAATCACACCCACGGGTTAATTTGCTGCGGAAGTCTCAACCTAATTGAGAAGATGAAGAGACATGGTCAAAATGTATCTGGGCAGAACAAAGGGCGGATTCAGAGTCTTCAATTAGTGATCCACACGTTACACGACATTCACGCAACAATTACGATTACTCATTGTAACATTACATTAATGTCATAATTAGTCATTAATGCTCGATCACT
This sequence comes from Nicotiana knightiana, assembly GCA_005239525.1. NCBI lineage: Eukaryota > Viridiplantae > Streptophyta > Magnoliopsida > Solanales > Solanaceae > Nicotiana > Nicotiana knightiana. The sequence continues at coordinate 107,070 of ML428487.1, read as the reverse complement.
GAAAAAGGCAGATGTTATATTAAGAATTCCCTATATAAGGGAGTAAAATATAACCTGTAAAAGGATCATCCGAACTACTATTGCAATATACTTACTTTTTGTGCATCTTACTGCTTTCCATTTACAAGTTTTCCTACAATTATAATCTTATTCTTTGGTTATCAGAAACTCGTGTTCTTCTTAAAATAGCTTTGGGCAAAGAATCCAATTCTTTGGTTAAACAAATTGGTTCCGTTACTGGGAATATGATAATCTTTGTTTGCTTTTCAAGCGATATCCTCTGAACTATGTCGAACTCCAACGACAACAACCAGCAAAGGAATGGAAACCCAGTTCCATCGCCTTCAGGAAACCCACGTGGTTCAAGGGAACAATCCCCCAAAAGATCCAACAACAACAATGATAATAATGATCAAACGGTGGAACGAAATCGAGTAAAGCAAATGATTGCAGAGTATGTGAGCCAAGCTTTGCAATAATTTGCGAGGGGATTACCGACAGCGTTACCTGCACCACCGACACCACCCCCCAATAATACCATCACCATGGAAAATCCTCAATCTAGGTTTGGCGAACTCAAGAAGAGGAGATACTTCTAATGAATCTCTCGAAGCAAGACCAGGTATGACTAATAACTCTGAACTACAAATTTACTGCTACCCATGCAGAAATAGATGAAGGAACAGAACGATCGTATCGAACAAATTCCTGGAGTACCGCATATTATCAAAGGCATTGATGTTGATAGGTATTCTCAACAACCTTGGAAGCCAAGTG
>ML428487.1:85920-106027 GCA_005239525.1 Nicotiana knightiana | reverse complement strand
ATTAATGTCATAATTAGTCATTAATGCTCAATCACTGAAAAAGGCAGACGTTATATTAAGAAATTCCCTATATAAGGGAGTAAAATATAACCTGTAAAGGGATCATCCGAACTACTATTGCAATATACTTACTTTTTGTGCATCTTACTGCTTTCCATTTACAAGTTTGCCTACAATTATAATCTTATTCTTTGGTTATCAGAAACTCGTGTTCTTCTTAAAATAGCTTTGGGCAAAGAATCCAATTCTTTGGTTAAACAAATTGGTTCCGTTACTGGGAATATGATAATCTTTGTTTGCTTTTCAAGCGATATCCTCTGAACTATGTCGAACTCCAACGACAACAACCAGCAAAGGAATGGAAACCCAGTTCCATCGCCTTCAGGAAACCCACGTGGTTCAAGGGAACAATCCCCCAAAAGATCCAACAACAACAATGATAATAATGATCAAACGGTGGAACGAAATCGAGTAAAGCAAATGATTGCAGAGTATGTGAGCCAAGCTTTGCAATAATTTGCGAGGGGATTACCGACAGCGTTACCTGCACCACCGACACCACCCCCCAATAATACCATCACCATGGAAAATCCTCAATCTAGGTTTGGCGAACTCAAGAAGAGGAGATACTTCTAATGAATCTCTCGAAGCAAGACCAGGTATGACTAATAACTCTGAACTACAAATTTACTGCTACCCATGCAGAAATAGATGAAGGAACAGAACGATCGTATCGAACAAATTCCTGGAGTACCGCATATTATCAAAGGCATTGATGTTGATAGGTATTCTCAACAACCTTGGAAGCCAAGTGCGGCACCCTGCGTATACCCAAGAAGTTTAAAATGCCTGACGTTCCCAAATATGATGGAACAACTGACCCACGTGATCATGTGACTGCTTTCACTACTGGAGTAAAAGGCAACGACTTAACAAAACAAGAGATTGAATCAGTCCTTGTTAAAAAATTTGGGGAAACACTTACCAAAGGAGCCCTAACCTGGTATTTTGAAAATTCTATNGTGAGTTTGTAGACAGGTTTCAACGAGAAAGAATGCAATTACCCAGGGTGCTTCATAATTGGGCAGCCATGGCATTTGCAAGCAACCTAAACGATAAAAGCTCAGAAGCCACGAGACGACTTAAGGAAAGTCTAAGAGAATTCCCCGCTACAACATGGAACGATGTATATAATAGGTATAGTACTAAACTCAGAATAGAAGAACATATCATTGCTCGTTCAATAGATGAATATCATTCCAGATCCAGACGCCCTGAATCAGACAGAAGATCAGGTAAAAATAGGTACGATCCTTATTTAGGACCCTCGGGACGTGATATTCGTCCCAGGTTCGAAAACACTAGGTCAGACTATAGACCACTAGGAAGAGACGTAGTCTCATCCTCATCTAGATCCAGAAAAGATCGAGATGAACGACCTAGAGGTAATACCCGAATTGGGGATCATACCTTTAATGTAAGTACAACTGAGCTTGTCTCAATATTGAGAAACATGGGAGACAAGGTTAAGTGGCCCAAAGAGGTGCAATCAAATCCAAATAGAAGGAACCCAGATCACTGGTGTGAATTCCATAACGATCATGGGCACAAGACTGCGGATTGCAGATTTTTACAAGGTGAAGTAGAAAATTTATTGAAATAGGGCTATTTAACATAATTGTTTAGTGATAAAGGTAAACAGACATATATGAAGAACAGGCAGGAGCCCCCAAAGCCTCCTTCTCCAAAGAGAACCGTCAACGTGATACATGGAGGAGAAGAAGTAAACGGGGTGGTCTGCAAAACGACCACAAAGTTCACAATTACACATGGAACATGGGTTATGAAAATCTGGAAGCGGACGATATAGCCTTCGATGATGCAGATATCGGCGGATTAATGCTTCCTCACAACGATGCTCTGGTAATATCTTTACTTATTCATGACACTAACTTAAAAAGAGTGTTGATTGATCCAGGTAGTTCAATCAATATCATTTTGCTAAGAGTCATGGAAGAAATGCTATTGGGGAATCAAGTAATCCCAAGGGCATGAGCCATATCAGGGTTTGATAACTTTACGGTTATAACAAAAGGAGAAATCGAGCTTAGCACTTATGCTGACAGGGTGATCAAAAGTACCAGGTTCTAAGCCATCGATACAGACATGGATTATAACGTAATCGTGGGAAGGCCATGGATCCACAACATGAAAGCAATACCCTCCACCCTGCATCAGGTAATTAAATTCCCCTCTGAATGGGGGATTCAGCAAATTAGAGGTGATCAGCAAACCGCAAGAAATATAAATTTTGTGGTACACTACAACAAAAAAGTAGAGATGGAAGAAACAAAAGATAAGGGAATCTCCCAAGCAGGTAACATTGCCCAAACAGGCATGGAAGAAATTACTACCCAAATAGGTACGGAAGGTATTATTGATGAAACAGGTACGAAAGAAAATACTTACGAGAAGGTGAATCAAGTTACCAAGGAAGGTGCATTGGACAGCACGGATGTAGATTCCAGACCGGATGTCATTCATGAACTGGAGGAAGACGAGCACATCAAAATAACTATGGAAGAGCTCGAAGTTGTTCCATTGTCTGAACAAAAGCCTGAACAGAAAGTGTATATAGGCACGATGTTGAACCCCGGTCGAAGAGGTAAGTTAATTGATTACTTAAAGGCTAATGCATACTGCTTTGCATGGTCCCACTCAGATATGACAGGTATTCCAATAGAAGTGATGACTTATAAACTAAATGAAGATCCATCCTTCGTACCTGTTAAGCAGAAGAAAGGAAAGCAAGGACCATTCAAGAACCAAGTGATTGACGAAGAGGTACAGAAAATCTTGAAGATTGGTTCGACACGAGAGGTAACGTACCTAACTGGCTAGCTAACACTGTGGTAGTACCTAAAAAGAATGGCAAATGGAGAGTATGCGTAGATTATACTGACTTAAATAAATCATGCCCCAAAGATTCATTCTCATTACCACATATAGATCAAATGATTGATGCCACCGCAGGTCGTGAATTGTTAAGCTTTCTAGACGCGTATTCTGGTTATAATCAGATTAAAATGGATCCCTCAGACGAGGAAAATACCTCCTTTATTACAAACAGGGGGACTTATTGTTATAAAGTCATTCCTTTTGGCTTGAAAAATGCTGGAGCCACCTATCAAAGGCTAGTGACCAAGATGTTCTAGGAACATCTGGGAAAATGGATGGAAGTTTACATCGATGACATGCTGGTAAAATCAACACGGGCGGAAGACCATTTCCGGCACCTCTCTATTACCTTTGACATTTTACACAGGTACAGTATGAAGCTGAATCCAGAAAAATGCGCTTTTGGCGTAGAATCGGGTAAATTCTTAGGTTTCCTTGTATCAAACAGGGGGATAGAGGTAAATCCTGATCAAATTAAAGCTATAGAAGAAATACCTGATGTACTTATAAACAAAAAAGAAGTTCAAAGACTAACGGGAAGAATTGCAGCCTTAGGAAGATTTATTTCCAAATCTTCCGAGAAAAGTTTTAAATTATTTGTAGTTCTCAAAAAGCAAAATCGATTCGAATGGACTGAAGAATGCCAACAGGCTCTCAAAGACCTAAATTCTTATCTATCAAAACCTTTGTTGCTGTCAAAGCCAAAGGAGGGGGAGGGACTGTACGTCTACCTTGTTGTCTCAGAAATTGTTGTAAGTGCAGTGTTGGTAAGGGAGAATAAAGGTAAATAATCTCCTATTTATTATGTAAGCAAGACACTACTAGATGTTGAAACTAGATATCCACATCTAGAAAAATTAGCCTTAGCTCTAATCATGGCATCCAGAACGTTAAGGCCATACTTTCAATGTCATCCAATCATAGTTGTGACCTCCTATCCATTAAGAAACATATTGCATAAACAAGAATTGTCAGGAAGATTAGCCAAGTGGGCCATAGAATTAAGTGAACATAAAATAATCTATCGGCCTAGGGCTGATATTAAGTCTCAAATACTAGCTGATTTTGTTGTTGACTTTAGTAATAGCATTATCCCTGAAGTAGAAAAAGAGTTACAACTTTTTAACGGTGCTAATCCGGTCCTATGGACCCTATTCACCGATGGCTCCTCAAATATAACAGGTGCCGGCTTAGGCATAGTCTTAATATCACCCACGGGTGAAAAGACACGGCAAGCTATCAAGTGTTATCCTATAACTAACAATGAAGCAGATACGATGCTATTATTGCAGGGCTTGAACTCGCAGGGGAACTCTCAATCGAGCAAATCGTGATCAACAGCGACTCCCAACTAGTAGTAAATCATATGCAGGGGACTTACATCGCNCTCGTGAGACAATTCAAAACATGGAAGGTAATGCAAATACCTAGAGAGGAAAATGCAGAAGCAGATGCATTAGCTAACCTCGCAGCAGTCATGGAAGTAACAAACAAAGACAATGCAATTGTCGTCCATCTATTCCACTCAACGATCGACCTGGACAGGAATGAGGTAACTTCCAACAACTTAACCTGGGACTGGAGAAACAATATTCTTAATTTTTTGCAGAATGGCACCGTACCTGAAGACAGGAAAGCAGCTCAAGCACTTCGCCGCAAAGCTGCACGGTACTGCCTTATTCGCAACTCGCTTTATCGCAAGATGTTCGGAGGACCCCTAGCTAAATGCCTCGGACCTAACCAAACGGAATTTGCGATGAAAGAAGTCCACGAAGAACACTGTGGAAATCACTCAGGGGCGAGATCCTTAGTGAAAACCCAAATTAGAGCTGGATACTATAGGCCTAAGATGGAAGAAGAAGCCGAGGACTTCGTATCCAAATGCGACAGGTGCCAAAGGTTTGCCAATAACATGCATCGACCAGTGGAATTATTGCATCCAATAGTATCCCCATGGCCTTTCATGAAATGGGGTATGGACATAGTGGGACCTCTTCCCACAACTAAAGGACAGGTACGGTTTTTGCTATGCTAACCGACTATTTTAGAAAATGGGTAGAGGCAGAAGCGTTCAAACAAGTGCGAGAAAAGGAAGTTAAAAGCTTTTTATGGCGAAACATAATATGCCGCTTTGGGATACCAAAGGAGATCATGTGCGATAATGGCCCACAATTCATAGGCTCGCAAATCACAGAATTTTTCAAAAGATGGAAAATCAAGCGGATCACTTCAACACCATACCACCCCGTGGCTAATGGTCAAGCTGAGTCAACGAATAAGGTCATCATCAACAATCTAAATAAGCGGCTGGATAAAGTCAAAGAAAACTGGCATGATGAGTTACCAGCGGTACTATGGGCATACAGAACAACTTCAAAAATAGCCACGGGAAAAACTCCGTTCGCACTTGTTTATGGCTCAGAAGCCTTAATACCTGTGGAGATTGGCGAACCAAGCATAAGGTTCTCAACAGCCATGGAGGGAGAAAACGACGACGAATTGAGGACCAACCTGGACCTGCTCGAACCACGGAGAGAAGCAGCATTGATACGGATGGCAGCTCAAAAACAAATCATAGAGCGTTATTACAACCGTAAAGCTCATCTCAGGTACTTTAAGATTGGGGACTTCGTCCTCAAAAAAGTCTTTCAATCAACGAAAGAAGCAGGCGAAGGAAAGCTAAATCCAAATTGGGAAGAAGGACCCTACAAAATCCGAGGCATAGCTGGGAAGGGCGCCTATGAGTTGGAAGCTACGGACAGCAGAGTTCTACCAACAAGTCGGAACTCTATCCACCTAAAGAAGTATTACTTCTAAGGAAAAAAAAGTACCCCCGGTCAGGTATCACACGTTCGATTTTATTTTGAACATTTAAAAATTTTACTAACTTTTTTAGATGATAGGCACAAAGCTAACCCATCACCAGATGATGATATTAGACCTGCAAAGACGCGAGGAAATAACACAATTCCCGGTCTAGGGTTACACTTTCTGATGGACGTTTTAAAAGGGTTAAGCAGTCATCATCTAAAAAACTATATACCTTCGAGTCCGGAATGTTTTTCCTTTTCAGGAAAAGGACCACAAGGAAGGAATAATCAAGTGCTCGAGATTTCATTCTTCAAAGCTCAAACACTTGGGGGACTATACAGTATGGAAGGCTAAGACGAAGCAAAGAAGACTATCAGAAAGTCAAAAGCTCGAGCCTGAAGACCCATCTACCCAACAAGACAAGTGATACGAGCAGAATCGAAAGAGATCAAAAGAGTCATCCAAATACAAAGCATAATGCAAAAATACAAAAAACCTTCGAACATGTTCAGGCTGAAAGGCAAAGGCAAAATATTAGTCATGAGGAAGAAATGTACATCTTTATACTTATTCAAAACTGTTGTAACAAAAACAGTTAGGGGTAAAAGATCATCATCATTTGTGCTTACAAAAAAAATTGTTATCAAATAAAACAATTACGAATGAAAGATCAAAATCCATGCAGGAGTCTCACCATCAGGTGAAGAGAGGTTATGACCTTGTTGAGCCTTCTCCATGGCTTCCTTAGTTTAGCTATTTCAGCACTAAGGTCAAAACCCTCTTGACTCATTTCCGTCAATGTGTCAAGGCGGGAATTCGTATACGCCCAGCTCACATCAACAACAACCACCTATTCAAGATCTTCATAACCCCTTGCCCATACTTGAAGCTCAGCTTTCAATTTGTGCTTCTCCGCTTCAGCAGCTTCATGGGCGGCCCTAACGGTACAATCGAATCCTCCAGAGTTTGAACTTTATCTAAAGCATTACAAAGATCCTCTTGAGTACGGGTGAGTGATAGCACGAGCTCGCCTAAGTATTCCTCCTTCTGCCACAGCAAGTTTTTTAAGTCTCTAATCTCCTCTGAGGCGCGGGATAGTTGCTCAGCAAATGAGGACTCCAGAATACTCTCGTCTTTATCAGCCTGACTGGAAGAAGCCTTCTCTACTGCCAGTTCTGCCGCCATGAGCCTCATCTGCCGCTTCAAGGTACTCATTTCCTCTTCTAAGGCATCCATGTCAATCCTTAGGCTATCATATTGTGCTTTCAAATTATCAGTGTCGGCCTGCAACTCNTAAGAGCACTGTGGCTGGCTAGCTTGGTTTTCTCAGTGGGACCTATCAAAGGCTTGAGCCACACTTCGGGCTCACCCGTTTTCTTGAAAAGATTCCCCTCAGCTGGAACCTCTATTATCACCTGCCGCATCTCTCTACTGGAAGACCCTACTTCCCTAGAGGAAGGCATGGAAGCAGGCAGAGGTGAAGCAACAACAGGCACGGAGGGTTGAGGAAATGGAGAAGCCACGGGCAAAGCAACAGGCACGGAGGATTGAAGATTTGAGGAAGCCACGGGCAAAGCAACAGCAGAAGTCGTAATAGCTAAAGGAGCAGATGAGACAGCTTCTCTTTAAGAAGTAGGAAAAATAGCAGCCAAAGGGACATCATCAGGAGCAAGGTCAAAACCTTCATGGAACAAGTAACCTACAGACTCATGAATGGGGGAATGTGAAACATCTTCATAGGTAGAGGGCTCAACCACAGACACGGAAGGCAAAGTCATGGGTGTAGACTCATCGTCCGAAACCACCCCCTTCTCCATGGCATGCGCACCAAAGCACCCTCTTCATCTTTTTCTTCTTCTACGGAATGGGACTCACCAATCTTCTTCTTCGAGGAAGACGAACCAATAATAATCTCTTGATCCTGGGCCAAAGACATCTTCGGGATAGATGAAGGAGACACCCCACGAGTAGAGAACCCTATCAAAAGGGAAAAATTTAAGCGACAAAGAAAGAAGAGGCTCGAGTAAGGAAAGAAGCAAGAACAAAAGCTTCACTTACCGTGGGTCTTTACATGCCAACCGTACTTCCCAGTGAAGTACTTCCAAGATCTCTTTTCTAAAGGAGTAACGGACAATAATTTTTCTACCCAATCACGGATACCGGAACATTCTCAACAGTACCTATGATTGCTGAGAGAAGAAGAAACAGATACGGTGTTAGTAAAACATCTCAAGTCAGAACGAGGAAAAGTAAATAGATGTGAGCTAAAGCATACTCACGTGCACGATTCCACTTCTCAGGGAAGGGAAGATTTTCTTCACCCACTAAACCAACAGTGGGTACAGCAACATACCGGAGGTACCAACCCCTATCCTTATCATCTCCAGGGGTTACCAGCAATCTTTTGCTCCTAACGGTCAGAGTAAAAAACCCTTGACGAAACAAGGCAAGAGAGTAGAGATGAATAAGATGGTTGAAAGTAAAAGAAACCGAGGCTAAAGAAGTTAAACTCCTAAGACATGCGACAACTCGCCACACAAGCGGACCAACTTGTCCTAAGCAGATATTGAAGAAACGGCAGAATTCAATTATGATTGATCAATGGGAGGTCTAAACCCTAGAGTAAAAGGGTACGTATAAAAAAAAGAGTATCCCGTCTTGTAAGACGTTATTCTTTGATTATTATTCGGAATGTAGATCAGGCCTCCAAAACACTCCCTACGAACAAGGAAAATCTGACCCTTAGTAATAAAGATTGGATACCTTTCGACACTCTCAAGGGAAGAAGATTGGTCTACGAGAACTTGATTATCTCTAGCAAAGACAAACTCAGCAGGAATAATTTCATCAACTCCAGGTTCACGAAGGCGTTCATCTCTACCTCTAGACAAAGACCGGAAAGCCCTAGTCCTCGGAGAAACTAGAGACCTAGCGGAAGGAGGGGAAACTATCTGAGAAGAAGAAGAGCCTCTCGAAGGAGTGGATCCTAGACTCCTAAGTCTACCACCCCTCCGGCCCCTTGTAGGAGCAGAAGATGGAGTTAAATTCTCAATATCTATAACTCTTTGCGGTTAATTTGAAGAAGACATGTTTACAAAGGCAAGAAAAAGCTCTTTACAAAAGACAAAGTTAGAAAGTGTTTTGTGGAAACAAAGAAAAGAAGAAAGGTATTTATACTTGAGGACAACCGTCAAACATGGGAAAAATATATATAATGATAAAAAGTCATAATTGAAGGTGTCACTTCGGGACTGACGCAGCCGCAGAAAGCCCTAAAAAGCGTCGAGTAACTGCAGAACCAATCTGAGAAGGACACGTAGTTTGAGCATTTAATAGAAGTGACAAACGACGTCTATGATTCAGAGAAGGATACAATGTTTCGAGGTAAGGTGGCGANGAGAAGATGAAGAGGCACGGTCAAAATGTATCTGGGCAGAACAAAGGGCGGATTCAGAGATCTTCAATTAGTGATCCACACGTTACACGACATTCACGCAACAGTTACGATTACTCATTGTAACGTTACATTAATTAGTCATTAATGATCGATCACTGAAAAAGGCAGATGTTATATTAAGAAATTCCCTATATAAGGGAGTAAAATATAACCTGTAAAAGGATCATCCGAACTACTATTGCAATATACTTACTTTTTGTGCATCTTACTGCTTTCAATTTACAAGTTTGCCTATAATTATAATCTTATTCTTTGGTTATCAGAAACATGTATTCTTCTTAAAATAGCTTTGGGCAAAGAATTCAATTTTTTGGTTAAACAATACCGTCCCGTAGTTCCAGATGATTATGCAGTACGATCTCCCAGAATACGTCCGTAAATGGGTAAAACAGGAAAAAATTTGTTGTTTTGTCTTGATATACGTAAAGTGCCAAGTAAAAGTGACCGGAGAAAGTAATTTGAGATAATTATTTTTAGTAACCAAGACGGTTAATATGAGACGGATGGAATCTTTAGGAGCCAACTAAGATTTTGTTCAACAAACAATATCAGATGATTGGGCGATCTGTCCTCAAAATCCAAGAAAGTCTGAATACAAACTTAGAAATATATGAAAAAGAGAAAGATTATACAATGTTCTCAAAATTATCAAATATATCTAGAAACTTGGAACATGTCAGACCAACATTACAATTGTCAAACTTTTGTCTTTTGATATGAGATCTCATGCCTAGTTGTAGAAATGACAGAATAGTTTTCTTTTCTTTTTTCAGTTTTTGGGATTTTGTGGCAATAGCTTGAGATGTGGACAAAGATTAGTTATGGTCAATCATTCACAAACTTTGGGTGGTAAAAGTAGCGTGAGTTCAACTTTTACGACAATGTAACCGCAACTTTACACAATTAAGTCATTCAAAAACTAAGGGGTACTCCGGTACGATGAATAAGTAAAAGATAATCCTAGTAAAGATAATCCTGGTATTAAAATTTAGTATCGTCTTATTTTTTATTTGGTTATTAATTTTGGGATAAGTCATGTCAGCATAAAAAAAAGTATCGGGATAACTTATACTTCCATAATAAAATAAAAAAATTAACAATCAATAGAATTACAACATATCAAACAGTCAATAAAAAATAACTACGATAATTAATCTCAACATAACTAATCACAATATAACTAATCGAAGCGTAACTTATTTTCAAACCAAACGACCCCTAGGATTCTCACTTTCGTGTGTATTTTTACACTATTACCTGCAACAATTAGGAATAACAATATGTAGAAAAAAAGGTTATATGATAACATAGAAAATAAAGTAACTTATCCATTATTACAAGTTGAATCATGCTGATAGTAAAAAGTCTTTACAAAGACCTATAATTTAAATTTAAAAATTAACTACAAGTTGCAACCACTTTTTAAACAAAAAATACTCGGGGATCAGTAGATAATGGAACCGTCGCTCAAGGTGCGGATGCACATAGGACGGAGCGATCACTTGCCACTGTTTCGTCGAAATTTTTAATATGCAAAATTTATGTTTAAAAAAAGTTATCCCGTCAATGTATATAAGTTAAATCTAAAACGAGCAAAAGAAGCAGTTTCTGTGGACAAAATATTACTTTGGCGTTTCTGAGGACCAACAGCAGCATTGGCTTTTGTCAACACTGCTGGCAAAGCAGAGGATTAGTGTAGTCATCCGAATATCTATTGGGAGAAGAAACCTCTGTGTGCAACTGACATTTGTAACGTTTAATAAAGTCTGGATTTGTTTTTCTCCATTTGTTTAATGTTAAATCTTTCTCTAAGCTGAAAAAAGCAAAACAATTAAGACATATTACATGCTTTTCAGAACATTACAATCTGTAAAGAAAAAAACAGACTTTAAACAAAATCATTGTCTTAAAGATCTTTGACCATCATTACAATTCACAAAAATCTCCCAACTTTTTTCAGCATATTTGAGTAAACCATCCACAGTTCTTGCAAACCAAAAAAAGAAAAGAAAAATGGGTTCTCAAGTTCTTTGGTTTCTTCTATTGCTAACTCTAACAACCATTTGCAAAAGCAAGTCATGCCATCCAAATGACTTAAAGGGTCTTCAAGATTTCAAGGCTGGAATTTATTTAGATACTTCTGGCAGATTAAATAAATGGAAAAGCCAAGATTGTTGCAAATGGGAAGGTATTTCTTGTGATAATGAAAATGGAAGAGTTGTACAAATCAATTTACCAGGTCTCTATACATCAGGTGATGCACCATTTCAATCTACTATGGCAGGAGAATTATATCCTTCAATCACACTTCTGAAGTTTCTTGAGGTAATCGATATGAGTGAACTCGTCCAACTCACGGGGCATGTTCCTCTTTCCATTGGTTTACATCTTCCAAATCTCAGAAAACTCAACTTTCTTGGCAATAATTTTACTGGTTCATTACCACAAAGCATATGTAACTTGTCTAAACTTGAAGAATTGTATCTCCAAGAAAATAGCTTTTCTGGTTTTCTTCCCTCATGTATTGGAGGTCTCAAGAATCTCAGAAGATTGGATATACATTCAAATAAACTTTATGGTGCAATTCCTGAGTCTATAACAAGTTTGACAAATTTAGAAAGCCTGTGTTTTCAAGATAATTTCTTGACTGGGAATATACCAGAAAACATTGGCAATCTGCAAGCACTGAAAGAGCTTGATTTATCTAATAACTCATTAACCGGGATAATCCCTCGTTCCGTTGCTAAACTATATTCCATTTCAAGTCTTTACCTAAATGACAATCAGCTTGAGGGTGAGATGCCATTGCCATCAAAATCTGGCCAGTTGTCTTCTCTGCAATTTCTAAGACTGCAGAATAATCGCCTCAGTGGAACGATATCTCCATCGATTGGTTACTTGACTTCCCTTCAGAGACTTTCACTTGGAAATAATCAGCTTAAGGGTACTATTCCTTCTAGCTTAGGTAAGCTGAAGTTGCTAACAGAGTTATATCTCAGTTACAACCAGTTATCTGGTCAGTTGCCGAGATCAATAGGCGAGATTTCTCAGCTTCTCCTGTTGAGTATATCTCATAACATGATTGAAGGACCATTGCCACATGAAATTTCTTCCCTTTCAAATCTTCAATCATTGGATCTATCATTCAATTGTCTGAATATGTCAACCATTCCGAAGTGGCTAATGCAGTTGCCATCACTGTCGCGTATCTTCTTAGCAGGATGCGGAATTCATGGTGAAGTTCAAGATTATATAAAACCACTTGCCAAGTCATTGCAGGAACTAGACTTGTCGGCTAACCTACTTTCAGGAAGGATTCCTGCTTGGATTGGTAGTTTTACTCAGCTCTATTCTTTGAATCTTTCTAATAACAAGTTTGTTTCTGAGATTCCCTCTACTTTCACAAATCTTGAAAATCTTGGAGTTTTAGACCTTCACTCAAATAAGCTACAAGACAGTGTGAATACAGTTTTCCAGATGAAGAGCAGGTTTGAAGGAGGATCATTGACATATCTTGATCTTTCCGATAACAATTTCTCAGGTGCCATTGACCAGATTGGGATGGGAGAACAAGAAAATATCCGATACTTAAATTTATCGCGTAATTTTCTCAAAGATAGATTACCAAAATCCATAGGAAAATTGATATCAGTACAGACGTTGGATCTCAGTTATAATAGATTAGGCTCTAACCTGCCATCATCGCTGGCCAACGTTAGCACTTTGGAGAGACTGATGCTGCACAAGAATCATTTCACAGGAAGAATCCCTGAGAAGTATTTAAAGCTGAGAAATCTGAAAGAGCTCAACCTCTCAGATAACTTTCTGGAAGGGAGAATACCTTATGGGAAGCCATTTGTTGATTTTCCTAAGAGCTCATACTCTGGGAACAGAGGTTTATGTGGGAAACCACTTCCTCCCTGTAAATCTTGAACTTCAACTTTTTCTTGTCCGTAACATAATTTTCTATAAACAGTTCAATCAATACAGAAGATCAAACTGCTAATGCAACTCTTCATTTCAATTTTTCTGTCTTGTAATTATTTTGGATCAGCTACCTAATCACTATATATATTTAGCAGGCAACTCTATTTAAGAATTGATAACCTAACCTATATAAATGGTGACTATCTGATACAACAGGTCAAAGTACACCAATAGCATAAACAAAGTTGAGCTGTGAAATCAGCCAACCACAGATGCTTGCATTAGGCCAAACTGTCTATATCACACCTCCTTGAGGTACGGCCCTTCCCCGGACCATGCGTGAACGCGGGATACTTCGTATACCAGGCTGCCCCACTAGAAATGCATGTAGTTTTGGTGAAAAACAAAACTGAGTGTCCATTACACATTAAAACCTTCCCCTTATATATTGTGAAAATCAACACAAGTATCCATTACATATGAAGACCTTTCCCTCCCTCACGTATTGGCATTTAAGATCAAAAATACTAAAAGTCTGGTGTTACTGCAAAGTTAATTAAACAGATTGCTGTATTATCAAACAAAAAGAATGAATTAGAATTTATTCCATTAACTGATTTCTCAACGTCGTCCATGAATTCATACACGTATATAGCTAATGCAATATGCAAATCGACTTGTCCAGAACTCATGTCATAGTGATATGAATGCGAGAAATCATCCTTAGCAGCTTCCAATGGAACCTGCTACACTTATAATCTGCCTGCATTATGGAGACACCAAAGATTTTGATAATTGGAGGAATGGAAAGACAGAGAAATAGGCACCAAAAGCGAGGGACAGCTGAACTTCTCTAAGTAACTCTCTTTATTTACCATATCTTAACACTTCCACTGTCTGTGCAGCTATTCGAGGGGCTCTCTATTCCGACCCCAGTTGCTGATAATTTGCATAATCAATTTCATTTAATCGTATACAACACAAAACCTGCTCCGGCAATTCTTCAGCTTTATTTCCCTGCTTGGAAAGTGGGAAAAGGCATTACCTAGATGGAAAAAATGACTTCCAAGGCCGAAAAATAATCTGGAAAAAAAGAAGAAAAAAGAATGATACGTCGGAGACAAATACTTACCTGAATTGTTAGCCCAACATCCAAGCAACAGAGCTTTAGCCTATCTAGGAATGTCTCAAAACCCTTCCTAGAGATGTAACTGAATCTATGCATATCTATGTCAATCTCAAAGTAATTCTCTCCCTGCAAAAAAGATCATTAGCAACCGACGTTAGGTTCAAAACCTTGTTACATATTTCTTTCTTAATCGGGAAATTGGGCCACTCTAGATGTATGCAAACTGAAGCATTAGTAAATAAATTTCGGATGAAAACTTTTAGGTGAAGTATGCTTCCATAACAAATGCAAAGCAAAATGTGTAAAAATCTAATACTTTCAGATGAGAAGTTAAATGTGAGTCATGAGAAGAAGTTATCCACATAGAGAAAGAGTGTCTACAGCAATTTACGACAAAAGATGGTTCATGTTTCACCTGTCATTCTAAAAAAGCTCTTCATTCATTCAGTAATCTTTGTTGATAGGTAAATTACTTTGTTATCCAAGCCATTGTGGAACTATCTTAATTTACTACTGGATACACCGTATTAGTGGATGATTTTTCGCCATTCAAAATGGCATGTCACCTTTTTCCTTAAAAGTACACGTTAAAAGGGAATGACAGCATTTCCACAAATCATTCAGTTGGACTTTTAACAAATTTGGGTAGAACAAGAAGTAAAGCCAAATTGTACGCAAATCTAAAATGAACAAAACCTGGGTTAACTTTACCTTGTAAAACTGATGTTGAGGACGTGAAAGAACAGGTTTTTCATTGTAGGCATGCATAAGCTTCCTCTCTGCAGCACTTAATGGAAGGTCCTCCATATTTGCAACACGACCCAATATCTTCAATCTTTCCCTGAAAGGTGCAGTATGTTCAACAGGAAAAGCCCTTACTTTTTCCACTTCGTCATCAATCAGCCTCTGTCCAAGATAAGAGCAGGGGAGGAAAGTAATAATTATTTGTCAAATACTAACTCGCTAACCAAAATAGAGTATATCTAATAGTATAAAATGGAGAAACAGTATACACGGTGATTTTGAAACAAGTCATACACAGAAAAAAGAGGAAAGAGAAAGGATAAATATGAGAAAACATGAATTCTCAAACTTACCCTGATATTCTCTTGAAAATGAGGTGGAAGTTCCTTAGCATAACTTTCTGAAAGCTTAAAGTACAAGACAAAACTCATCCCTTCACCATCAATTTCGCCCTGAAAAATTGCGGTAGGATATAATGGGATCTGCAAAAGAAAACAGCACCTCAGAAACATGAGGAAATAGTTAATGTATAAAGTGGATAATCCAACGAGTGTAGAACATTAAGAAAGTAAGGATAAAGTGGCAAATCTTATGAATATAGGCATTAAGAAAGTAATCAATGATGCCTACACGGGTACATTTAATTCAACAGCACATATGAAGTACGAAAAGGCTGAGTTGACCGGTAACAGGAGCACTTTGGGGCCATAGAAAAGCTAAAACCAAAAGGCAAGAACAAGCATCGTATGAAATGGCTACATAGAGATACATGATTAAATGACTACTCAAATAATGAAACTCGGTATAATTAGGACACAATTAGTGGTTACGCTACATTTCATATATACTCAATTGCCCCATGAGGGGGGGCCAAAATTTCCTATTCAACAAGCTTTTATAAAATTTAAAACTGATGCAGAATACTTTAGACTTTGAAGAGAAAAATAAACCGGCAATCTTAAAATGACCAAAGCAGATAACGTTTAAAACAACATTCAGAAAGCTTTTATGAAGTTAGATCAAGAAAAAAAAAATGAAATAAATACTCATTCACATAAATTCTAAAATAAATGTACCTGGACATTCACAACAAGAATGGGGGGAAGTGTCCCAGAATGTTCAATGACAGGAAGTTCCACAAGTCGAGCTATATGAAATATCTTTCTCTGGCTCAAAAATACATCAACACCAAAAGGATAATATGCTGCATAATTTGGAGCAAGCACCTTCTTTTTATCCCTGCACAAAGCAAATATGTGATATGAAAAATCATATACAAGTACAACATAGGAACTAGTGCAATGGCAGCTGGCACATATCCATATGCATGTTTATTATTATCAGATAGATGTTCTCTAAGTTTTTACATGATTAAACACAGCTTTATATAAGTTTTTGTACGTAACTCTGGGCATGTGAGCACTTAAAGAAGGAAGCACTTTACCTGAAATAGTTTTCTCCCCGAACCCTAAAAGTGCCCGGTTCAATCTGGGACCAACTATCAGGCATTTTCTTCTCCAACGGGCAAACTGGTACTTGGGAACCAGCTATTGGTCTTTGAAGCAGGGCTTTAGACGAAACTGTACCACATAAAGGATAAGAGTCAGCTTGTTTTTCCTCATTTCCCTGATTCGTTAAACAGATGGAAGATGATGGTACTCATTCCTATCTACAAATCAAAATCTAGAGTGCAACTTTTCATACTGAAAATTGACTTAGGATTCCCGTTATCCACTTACTCTTGATCATAGTAAACCCTGTTCCTCATTCCTTTCCTTCTCTTCCTGATTTCACTAGTTTGTTTTATAACAGAAGATCAACAAAAATTGTACATTTGACACTAGTAACAGCAGCGGAGTAATTTAGATATCTCTCGAATCAATTGTAACAAATATCCTCCATTTGGATTTCATTAATGAGTCAAATCCACACTGCCCAAATAAATCATTTTTATTGCGATGTTTCAATACTAAGTTGCTATCTTATGACAAGAGAGGGTTGCACAAGTGGTAAGCATCCTCCGACTGTAAGGTTGTGGGTTCGAGTCACCAAGGGAGTAAAGTGGGGAGCTCCTGGGGAGGGATAAAAATAAAAAAAATACAAAAAAAGGTATGATATCTCATTAATTAATAAGTGCATCTACAAACAAAATGTAGCATATATGTGAGGCATATATTCAGCCTTGATCGTCTTTCAACTTCAGATCCAAGGTCACATGTTAAGGTGTTTATCTACCAGTAGCAGTTCAGACTCAATGAACCTACTCCAATTATACCGTAGAAAGAAGAATAAAACAGTTCAAAATTGTCCACAACTGTTTGCAAGCAATATTTCTAGGAGCGCCGAGAATAACGTAAATTCCAAAGAGTAATTCTTCTTGGCATCAGATGGCACAAAGATTTTCTAATAAGAAGATGATAGTTGAAGAATATAACAAGTTTTTTCTGGAAGAAAAAGAAAATTCACCACAACAATACTAAACCTTGTACTAGGCTGAGGTCAACAAAGCAATTCATGAAATTTCATTTTTCCACATGGTTGATGGAAACATAAATCAGTTGATTCATTCTGTGCAATTGATAAAAGGTAGTCAAAAAATAATTTCAGAAAGAGCATCAAAAATTAGAAATAAATACGAAACACCGAATCACTTATGGATAAACATTACAATGAAGCAACTAGACCACAAGGGAAAAAGGGTAGGCATAGAAACTTACGCAAAGCAGCATTAGGATTTCCTTCTCTCCATTTGAAAGGAAGTTTTAAGGCAGCTTTCTTCCTAGCACTTGGAGAATTATCGCTAAGAGATCTTCTCTTCTCAACTGGTGCAACCGTGGAAGCAAGACAGGGCAAACAGTTGTTTGAAAGAATTCCACAGTTATCCAACAAACCATCTTCCCTGCCACTGCTTTCATTGGCCGAGGAAGAGATTTCATCAATAAATACAGGCTGTACCTCACTGTGGGGTCCATCAAGCTTCGTTCTAGAATCTGCATCTTTTGGATGCGACAAATTGTTTGGGTGGGCATGGACCTCAGCGTCCCCATGATTGGCATCTCTCACAGAAGCTACGCTGGTTCGCCCACAAACAAAGCTGTTGAGAGAGAGCACATCTCCAGAATATTGTGATTACATTTTTATTCTTAAATTTCACAACTGCAGATAGAATGTAAAGGCTGAAGTTAGAAGGCCATACCATCAGCAACGCTCTGGAAATCTTCATCACTGCCATCAGAATCGAATATTGCAGCAGAATCAAACCATGCTTCCTCAGTGCTTCCTGTTTTTGCGTTATAGCACTAAATGTTAAAAAAAGGTTGGTAGTGATGTTTTATCCGCTATTCAGCTTTAGGTTGAACAGATAGAATTAATGTGAAGTTAAACTATGCAAAATATCCCTCCCAGGAATGACGGAAGGTAATTGAAGATATGATAGAGAAGATATCGGTCATGATAAGGCACCTGCTTAGTCCAATTTCAAAGGCACACCGCTCATTTTAGAAGTGAAAACATTGCGAGGATATTAGCAATTTCAGTAATTTTAGCATTGTATAAAATATATAAGACACCATCAATTAACATTATTAATATAAGAGAACAGCATGAATCTTTCTTTTGGACTTCAATTGGTACTGTGAGATACATCCAAGCACATTTATAAGCACATTATCTTTATAATTTCCATTAATCACGTTGTGTCTATTTTGACACAAAGAATAAGCTATTATCTAGATCCTCGTGTTACATTCTCATAATCATATTTCATTTAGACAGTCAACCTAAAAGAAGAGGGCCAAGTTTATAAACTCACTTCCATTAGTAACGGTATGGTTTATTCAAATACTAAGTGTCAAACTGTCAAGAGAAGGATAGCGTAGTAGTTAGGACTCTCTACCTCCAACCACATGTTGGAGGTTCAAATCGACAAGGGAGCAAAGTGGAAAGGGAAACTGTTGGCTCCTAGATAAGGGGGAGTGGGGCTTACCATATTTCAAAAAAAAAAAAGTCAAGAAAGAAATTGTTGAAGAAAAACCTTGGTACGCATTTCACCTATCAGCACCACACAGGTGTGTGCTAATTAAGTTGGCAAAGATTAATGACATTTATCAGCTACTATATCTCATCCAAAGGAGAAAAATTTTAAACCTTTTTAACAATTTGGGCATCGCCTCCTCATCTCTCTAGGCTTTGTACCTAGCTATTTATACACATTGCAATCTAGACTACCCATACCATACACTTAAATCGATTAAATAGGTGCATAACATAGACAGTAAAACTGTCAAAACAGTTCCTTTTCATTTCCCCTTCCTCCTTCATCCAGTAACTAGCACGAGCCTTTCTTTTGCTATGTAAAGAATTGGCTACACCATGCCATTAAAGCATTTTTTTATAACGATATTGTCCCAGCTAACTTGTGCGCACCTCAACTAATCCACCAGTTACGTGCTACTTCTACACTATTAAAGCACAATTTCACACTCCTTTTAGCTCACCGCTTCTCTACTCTTCTCCAAACCCAAACCACTCCACACACCACACACCCACCCCCAAACACACACATCCCCCTAGCAATGTGAAAAAAAATGAAAATAAAAAGTGAGCTACTACAAAAGAAGTTGAAATTCTCACATCAGAAAGCATCTAAACAACCTCCAAAGATAAATGCAGCCAACCAACCTTCAACTAAACTAAACCAAGTACAAATAAATTAAACTCCAAACACAGAATAGTCTCATACTCCATTCAGCATTATAGATCAAAAGCCAATAATCACAATTACATTGAACATGAAAACTAGCAAATTCCAAATACACAAATTAATGTACGCACACACAATCAAGAATCAAAAAACAAAAAGAAAAAGGAAGTACCATGGAAAGTGGGATTATTGAATGAACGATCCAAAGGAAAAGACTTGTCAACTTTATCAGCTGCTGATTGATCTGATATATGAGAAGACGCCCTTTTCTTTACTTTTCTTCTCTTCCTCCTTACACACTTCTTCTTCGAACCTCCAACACAGCCATCTGGCCGTGATACACATCCCCCCATCTCCACCCACCCACCCACCCCCCCCC
>ML428487.1:73235-84572 GCA_005239525.1 Nicotiana knightiana | reverse complement strand
AGCTACAAATGAGCTAAAAATAAAAAAAAAAAAAAAATCCCAAACTTCTAAGTACCACCCTGGGAACAGAAAAAAGTCAATTTTGTGGTATAAAAACACCCTCTCTCTCTCTCTCTCTCACACACACACACACAGGTAAATATACTAGTGACGGCAGTTGGATCGGGTCTGGTAATGGGATCCATTTAAGATAACACGTGGCTGCAGATGAGAGACCCAAACGTGCGTGGAATTGTGGTAAAGATTTTTCAGAGTTGCAGTTCGCACGTGGGAAGATTAATCAGTTTTTTTATTTTTATTTTCTTTCGAAAGTAGTCAGAATTTTATGATAATGTTTTTTGGGTGTACTTTTGGAATTTGGTATTTATAGATTTCATGATAGTTTCACGTTTCTGTATGTCAGAATCCAAACACAGTAGGAGTACCTTTTTTTGCCATTTTTCTACAATTTGAAACTTTGTTGAACAACCATGATACTTAATTCTTCTTTTCTTTTTTTAAATTTTTATTCGGTGCTCGGTAAGTACATTGAAGCATCTAAATAATCCAAATTTGATTAATAAAAGAAGCATTTCCATAAGAAGTTTTATCATTCCTGAATTTCAAACTCGAGATACGTGAATAAAGATGAAGAGATCACAACCCTTAGCGATCGTTTGGTAGGAGGTATAAGAATAGTGTTGAATATGGTATATTAATAATGTTGGGATTAATTATGTTGGCGTTGGTTATGCTGAGATTATTTCTTATTCACTGTTTGATTTTTGGTGTATTAAAGTATTGCATAATTTTTTTAAAAATTAGTTGCTTACAAAAATACCTTCCACGTTCTTTAACTTTGTACCCATTGAGGAATTTGAGGGGCAATTATGTCTTTAATCATGCTTATGCAAATAGTACAAACCTTTTGCATTGTTAATATCATGATTTGCTATATATTAGTTATACAAGAAAAAGCATATCAAATAAAGAATTAATAATACACAAAGTTAATACGATGTATTATTTTTTCTAATACTTCCAACCAAACAATCCCTTGGTGGTACATGGTACAATTGACTCGGCCTCTTGTTACTCTTTTGGTTTACTAAAAAAGAATGGTACTATTATTAATTACGAAAATATTTCTAACACTATAATATTAATCCTATATGATTTCGAGTAGTTTTCTTTAGTTTCTAAATTTGAAAATTACATAAAATTGGAACAAGTTTTGGAAGGAAAGGAAAACTTGAACACTTATGTGTATAACTTTTATCTAGGGGCGGCAAATGAGTGTGTCGGGTCGGATATGAGCGAGTTGAAAACGGATAATTTTAAAAACGGACAAATTATTTGGCCCGACCCCGACCTGTATTGGAGACGGATAAGAAATGGGTTATCCGACGGATAATATGGATATCCATATTATTCATGGCTTCTTGAATATGATCACTTTTTGGAGAATTCCGTGTCTCCCAAACTTGAGGAACCTCCAATTTGAGGCTTTACAAATGTAAAAATTAAACACATTAGTTATCCGGCTATTTGGTTAACCATTATAGAACTGGTAATATGGTTCTTATCTATATTTGACCCGTTTTTAAAAAGTTCATTATCCAACCTATTTTTTAATAGATAATATGGGTAGAATAATTATTTTCTTCAACTATTTTGCACCTCTACTTGTATCATTGTTCTTTTAATGTTCTCACTAAGGAAATGAATTAATACAAGATAAATATATGAAATTCATATTTAGATCTCATCATAGTGTATATACTAGGAGGGGAAGTTTTATTGTGTGCCTCACACAACTCACATTAGTTGTGTGAGGTTTTTTTTTATCTTACAAATTTATGGATCTCAATCTTATATTTCTGAGTCCACGAAAATCTGGGTCCACAAAATTATGAGACAAAAAAATGCCTCATACAACTAATATCAATTATATAAGACACAAAATAAAATTTTCGTCCTATTATTGTAATTTTTTGGTTAAAATAGGAAATTACATATATTAACTAAAAAAGGAAATTACAGAGGAGTTGTCAAATACAAATCTTCCTATCACATTGATTAAACAAAGTAAAAAAATGAAAGAAAATTACTTTTGATTTGACAAGCGATGGATTGCCCTTTACTTTACCGGACGAGTAATAATGTTAGTTTTGAAAATCTCAACTACCAAAAGATCTAACTTTAAAAAGAAATTACATCATTTATTTGATGGTAAAAGTATACCAAAATAACATTAATAAAGCACCATCATAGCACTCATTTATTGTAATTTCAGGGTTTATGGATAACGGCAGTTACTTCTCTTATTTATTACTCTCTTCGTTACTGCTGGATTCTTAACTTTTAAAGGTAAAGGAGATTTTTATAGTTATAAAACATATTTTATAATAAAATAAGAAATTTATAGCTAATTTAAGTTTACTATAAAAATATACTTCCTCCGTTCATTTTTACTTATTCATTATATTATATCTGTTCACTTTTACTTGGCACATTTTAACTTTTCACGTTCATTAAGAAATAATCAATGAGTGCATAATTTACCATAATACTCATATTAATTGATGCATATTTTATTGGATTTAAGAAAAATGATTTGAAATGAGAAACAAATATTATGGGTATAACAGGGGGAAAAAAATTGTCTTCTCTTAATATGCGTAAAGTGACAACAAATAAAATTCTATTTTTAGTATACATGTCAAGTAAAAGTGAATGGAGAGAGTATTAAAAATATATTTTTACTTTTACTTGTCTATTTTAGTAATCAAGAAAAAGATTAAAAAAATTTTATGTTTTACCCTTATTATTAACTACTTATTCCTCAAATCACTTTCAAAGATTTTTTAAAGCGTTATTATTGTTATGAGTAAAATTATAAAATATATATCTCATTTTATTTTTTCTTAAGGCGTGTAAAGCCAAAAGCTAAAAGTGAACGGAGGATTTTTTTTTGTAAATGGACAAATCAAAAAAAAGTAAAATGAACACGGATTGAATATTAATAATTTGGATTTAGGAACAACTCCTACTTCCCTAGGTCAACTATTACGCGAGTCCGGAACCTAGATGTGGTCTTTTTGAAGTCAAAAGATCGAAATTTGTAAAATTGAAGGGCGCTATACCGGCTATATAAAACACTTTTCATAATGGCGCTATACCTGACTTTGACAAGACTGGCAGGTATAGCGTATTTATAAAGGGCGATATATCAATTTTGTGGGTCCACCAATAACTCTTATGCGCTTAACTGACTTAACAATAGTTCAAATGGGTATACCGCCCTTTAAAAGGGCACTATACCTCAAAAACTTCGACCCCCGGGCTGAGCATTGCCTTATTTAAAGGCGTTAAGAATTTTGTAAAAATCTATTCAAAAATATTCCTAACTCCTGTTAAATTTTTCTTCTTGTTAAATTCTCAAGCATTTTGTCATAATGTCAGAAGAGCGAAGTAAGGTTTCCATTATACTGGGAGGGTGAGGTTGTGGTGGCGAATAACTCAGTGAGCTATAGTTTATCTCCACGGTGTCATGTTAAGTTGCCACTTACAATAGAGTACGGTACATTGATATCAATGTTATGTAAAAAAATGAGTGTGAGGAAACGTTCGATGAACCTTAAAGTAACCGGAAGATATCTGTATTTTGTCGCTCCGCAAGCGCTTGCTTCACGCTGAGTTTAACATAGAGGATGATGAAACTTTGAGTGATTTTTTGAGGACTCTGGATGAATACCGGAAATTTCTTGTGATAAAAATGTTAGAAATGTACGTCAAGGTTGAAGACATTCGCAATAATGAGATTGTGTAAAGCAGGGATAACCCGCAGTCATCGAGTGGTTATTCTGGAGCAGTTTTTGCCGAACAGGTTCCGGCTGAAAGAGTTTGGCCTGATTTAAACTTATCTTCACGGACGAATGAGGAGCGAGAAAATAATTTCTCTCTTACATTACATAACCCACAGGACGAGTGGTAAACTTCAATTTTTCTTTATGTTACGATGTTTATTTTTGTTGTATTGAATTTGTATTAACACTCATATATCCCACATGTGGTACCAGCCAAATATGAATTTTACAAGTTATGAACTCACGTCCAGTTGGAATATGCGTGGTATCATGGTGGTCCATCCGGGAACCATCACCAACAGGATAATGTCCATCATGAAATGTCAACACATTACTTGTAAGTGAAGTGATATAGCTATATGTAAAATATTTATCAATTTGAGTAGCTTATTATATTGTTGTTTGTGCAGTGGAAACGAGCGAGTTGAACCACATGTCCTGACTCAATTGCCCGAAGACGACATATTTAATCGGGATCTGACAAATGCATAGAGTCAGGAAGAGAACAGTGATTATGACAACAATGTCGATAAGTCCGGAGATGACACACCAATCCATGATGAAGGTGGTGATGAGGAGGAAGAGAATGATGGACCTGATTTGACGAGGGAGCATGCTCCACTCCCCCCCCCGCCGGTTAGACCAGGAGTGTACGAGTCCCAAGTGTCGTTTCATTCAAGAGAGATTCCCTACCTTGATCATTTTCCAAATATGTCGGATGTGGATGCCCTCACAAGAGATTTTGACAAAATTCGGGCAGTAATGTGGGATGATTCTAGACCAACGGTGCTCGCAAAGGACATGTTTTTTCCTAATAAAGCGCGCCTAAGCAGGGCAGCAAAAATGTACTGTGTAAAAGAGTGTCGTGAGATGACGGTATGGGAGTCAACTCCGGAGGTATACAAGGGTGTTTGCCGTAGATGGTTTACGGTTTGTCATTGGATACTGCGTGCGAGCAAGAAGAACACAAGTATGTGGAAAGTGGGTAAATACATTGCAACCCACACTTGTGAAATAGACACATTCAATGGGAATCACTATAACTTGGATCAGTGGATGCCGACTTGATTTCTCTTGTCCTGATTCCACACATTGAAGTGTCCATAAGGTACAAGATCAAATAGTGCATTACATTCGTCCACCAGGAATATGGTTGTACCATTACCAAAAGAAAGGTATTTTCGGGCGCAAACGTGCGTTTGAAATTGTTTGTGGTAACTGGGATAAGTCATTTGCAACTCTACCTAGGTACATGGCCGCATTGCAACACTTTAACCTCGGGACCGTTGTTGAATGGAAGCTTGAGTGGAGTACGGGAATACCATAATATATATTCAAATATGTGTTCTTGGCATCTAAACCAGCAATTGAAGGTTTTCTGCATTGCAGGCCGGTAATATCCATGGAGGACACTTATGTCTACGGAAAGTATGATATTAAGTTGTTGATCATCGTTGCAGTAGATGCTAATGGAAAAATATTTCCTTTAGCTTTTGTTATTGTGCCAATGAAAGCCAAGAGACGTGGACGTTGTTTTTGAACCACTTGAAAGAGCACGTTGTCAAACAAAGTTCAAGTATTTTCTAATATTTGATCGGCATGGTGGTATTTTAAGTTCTGTCGAGAATTTGCCTGCATGGAAAGAACCGCATGCCTACCGCTGTTATTGTGTGAGGCACCTGAAGGCTAATTTCCAGAAAGCACATCCCAACAAGGATCTGCATGATTTAATGTGGATGGCTGCAACAGATCACCAAGAGCATAAATTTCTGAGGCACATGGAATCTATCAGGCAGGAAGACGAGGTAGCCTAACGTTGGTTACTACGACATAAGCCTGAAAAGTGAACTTTGCATGCAGATGGTGGCAGAAGATGGGGAATTCTGACTACAAATGTGTCAGAGTCTTTCAACGGGTTATTGAAGTCGGCATGAGGATTGTCTGTCACTACCATGGTGCAGATGTCATTCCAGCAGATGGCGGAGAGGTTTGTTGAAAGGGCTGCAGCTACAGCGTCATTGATGGAAATGGGTGTTGAATTTATGCCGCTACCAATGAAAAGATTTGAGAAATACAGGCGGCGAGCACGTTGGCATTCATTGTTACACTATGATCACGACCGAAATGTTTTTGAAGCTCGCACCGCTATCCATCAAAATTGGGGGAATAATGTACACACCATAAATGAATTTAGAAGGTTATGCTCTTGTGGGAAATTTTCCATCTACCACATGCCGTGCTCACGTGCAATCAGGTGCTTTCAACATACAGGTTTAGGGCCAACCAACTACGTTGATAAACAATATAGTGTTGTTGCATACTTAAACACCTATAGTGGACAGTTGCAGCCAGTGGGTATTGAGCATTATTGGCCTCTGGAACCATTTAAAATGGTGTGTAACAAGGAGTTTTTGCGTCAGCTATAGGTGAAAAAAAGAACGTGTATATGAAACCAAATGGATGTTCGTGATACCGTCTATGCACGCAAATGTATTATATGCTCGCAAACAGGACGTGACCGTCAAAAATGTCCTTCGGATGGTTTGGGCAGCAGTGATAATCCAGCTCCTGCTGGAAGTTCATCTAATGTGCCCAACTATCAAGGATACACATAGTGTTTTGTTTCAGTAATGTGGTTGTAATAAATATATGTACTTTTTATGTTCTAAATGTTTCAAATAAAATTATGTTTCCATTGTTGTTAAATCTTATTGATATTTAACATTTTTAGTGTAGTAAATTAATGAATTTCTCCCTCCCGTTCATGTAATCAAAAATAGTATTGGATTAAAAAATCAAACTTATTACGTTAACTTTCAAATTTCAATCTAAAATTATTAGAAAACTTTATTGTCAGAAGAGGAAGATGTTTAATAAATATGTGAATATATATAACGTTGTTAAATACTACGTTATGTGTGTTGTCTTGTCGACCTGAAAAGTTGCCCGCCTGCAAAAAGTTGTATTGTATCCGAAAGAATCTTTAACACGCGAAGCATAGCGCGGTTAAATACTACGTTATGTGTGTTGTCTTGTCGACCTGAAAAGCTGTCCACCTACAAAAAGATGTATTGTATCCGAAAAAATTTTTAACACGCGAAGCATAGTGCGGTTAAATACCACATTATGTGTGTTGCCTTACCTATAAATAACTAGCACATTTTATTTTTTTTCTGCGCTTAACCAAAACAAATAGCAGAACGTTTCATAAAAGCACGGTTTTTTTTCGCTTTAACAAATGTCTGGGCGCATTTATGTATCAATGTGCTATTGTGGCAAATGATGTATGGTGAAGGACTGTTGGAAGGATGGTCATGTTGGCGCAGATACTGGATGTGTGTAAACAGATTTGGAGGCAACAATAGAAATTATTGCAATTTTGAGGTATGGCTTGATGAACCTTGTAAGCAGGAATGCTACAAATAATCTTTACAGTATTATCATGATATGAACCAAAGATACGAACGCCATGAGACTGAAATGAAACGAGAAATTACGGCGTTGAATGAGAAACTAAAAGAGGTGGAAGAAGAAAAAAATAGGTTGTTGGAGAAATTTGAGTGGTCGAAGCAGAGAATAATAGGCGATGACTAAACAAACACATGTATGTGTTGAGTGTAGTATTTTATATTTATGCTTTCCATGTCATGTATTTTTATTAGTGGTACTAAGTTTAAATTATGTTAAGTTGTTATATTTGTGTTTGTGTTTTAGTATTAAAATTACGAAGAACCGGGAAAATAAATACATAATGCGCATATAATGTAAACAATAAAAATCTTGCTATTATTTACATAAAATAAAATAAAAATCAATGTGTCCCACAGTCTGTGTGCTTCAATGCAGCCGC
The DNA here is from genome assembly GCA_005239525.1 of Nicotiana knightiana. Classification (NCBI taxonomy): domain Eukaryota; kingdom Viridiplantae; phylum Streptophyta; class Magnoliopsida; order Solanales; family Solanaceae; genus Nicotiana; species Nicotiana knightiana. Next base: position 76,874 of record ML428487.1, on the reverse strand, counting down.
TGCCCTGAGGCGCATCCCATCTCACCCGGCTACACTATCAGGATCGTCCTCATCACGTCGCCTCTTTATCGCAGGATGCGCTGCAACATGATTGTCAACAGTGCTGGCAGGATCGGTAGAAGGGGCCATCAGTCCAGTGGTAACCTACAGAAGAATAAGTCAGCTCAGTATATGAAAATATATATTAGAAATGTATGTGTTAAGTCACAAACATTTAAATTGTCTTACCATGGTCTTGTCGGGCTCCTGAATATAATTATCCGTCGCAGCCAGGTCAGCATCACACAAAGCGACCTCCGCGATGGGCGAGGATGAAGCCGTAATAAGAAAATTATAAATTTATTTATGGCAAATCAATGAGAAAAAAACAAATTTAAATTTAATAGAAATACAAACATACATGCGCCTGTGAAACATCCCCAGCACCACTCGATGATGAGTCATAACTCAGTCGGCGCCCACTATCCACATCTCAGGTCGGCTGATCCTCAGCAGCGGTCGATGGGCTTGTAAAGTAAACATCCCAATCTTCTCTGGTAATGCTCGTGCCCGTGATCAACAATGGATATGGCGGGGTTACCTACGAAGTCCCTAGAGTGAGCTGCAACTCAACGCTGTATGACAGCATGCTGCTGTAATGCTCGTCTGGCTCATGGAGGTCACCAGGCAGATCAGCTCTAACATCCTCAAAAGGTGTCTCAACGCCCCCTTGCTGGGGACCACCTCCTTGCCTCCCCCCACGACCCCGTGGGACAGCCCTGCCTCGTGGGACAGCCCTACCTCGTGGGACACCTCCACCTCGTGGGACACCCCTACCTCGCTGGTACTGCTCTTGCACCACATAAGCAGGGTCGTTTCCTAAGCGTTGATCCTCTCAGGCTCGTCGCAGTGTTCGGGCAGCAAGCTCTGTAACCTGCCGGCCATAATCGTGGAAAATGGCCGGACAATAGCCTTCACAATGTGTAAAATACAAATTAAGGAACGCTAGGTTACAATTCTATAAGAAAGAATACCAAATAACATACCAGTGCCTCGTGCCGCCCTGCGTATGGAACGTACCGATTGCCAGCTCGATGAATGGGATTCCCAACGAGAAGTTGGGTAATGCCGCGGTACCAGTGCATACAATCATAAAAAGTATATGTCCGGCGCGAGGAGGGAGGGTGGCGGAATCAGGTCAAGTCATCGGTCCCAAGTATTGAACTGCGCCTCTAGCCATGCCACATATGCGTCGTCCACCCTGGAACGATCATCCCGCTGGTAATGTGTGTTCTGCCAGGTGGGCGGTGTCGGTACAAGCTGCGGACGGCCAAACTGGCAAAGTATCCGCTCGTGGCATGATGCTCCACAATATCAAGGCACATCAGCGGGACGGAAGAGCTCCAAATAAGTCGGTGGCCGAGCAATAATCGGGCAAGCCAGCTATCAGTCCATCGTTGTATGGCGTCCAGATAAACTATTAAGTAACAACAGAAAAACATGAGTATACGCAACATTGTGAAGCTATGCCAAGTAAACTTATGTATACATTTACTTGTGCGCCCTCCAACAAATCCCTGCACAAGGGGAGATTATGTCGAGCCTCGTACTCTCGTACATACCCCTGACGGAGAACCCACCTCCTAGATAAAGGAAGAAACGGAGGTGGTACATCCGAAGGTAATGGTGGTAGAGGTGGCTGCAACTACAAGAAGCGCTCCCAGGCCCAAACCTAACATACAAAGTTGGCGTAAAATTTAAGATATATTTTTACTAGGTATGTTATAATGAATAGAGTATTCGAATATGTTTTCACCTGTAGCTACGACAAAAACCCAGCAACCTCACGCTGGGTGCCCATGCTCACCGGAACATCTGCATGTACAAGTAGGCGAGAACAGCAGCACCCCTGCTGTACTGTGGTAAATCATCTAGCCGCTCAAGATGATGAAAAAAATCTCAAGCTGACTAGATTCCCCGAAGTGTTCGGGAATAAGACCCCTCCAAACATAAGGAGTAGCAGAAACCTCATGTACCGGTGAATCTGCGTGATGTCAGGGCGCAATATCCCCAAATGATGTCGAATAGTCGTCAACTGCAGACAGCTGGCCCCAGTGTCATCTCTCTCATGGCCTGAGGTAGAGCGACGGGGTGTCTATCAATGGGCAGCCCTTATAAAACCTCCATGTCCTGCAGTGTGATGGTCGCCTCGCTAATGGACAAGTGGAATATGTGTGTCTCTGGTCGCCACCGCTCTATTAGGACCGTGACCAAAGATCAATCGAGCTGCAGCCGCCCGATCTCCAAAATCATGTAGAAGCTCGTATCCTGCAGGCGTCTGACTACATGGGGATGGAGAACTTTGCCCTTCAGAAAGTCCCACATGTCATCCACTCTCCTGGCGCGGAGAGTCTGGGCCAGTAACTCTCCCTCCCATATGTGGGCGGACCTATGATCGCCCTGTAACGACAGTAGCTCATCGCTGGAAGGTCTGAGATGCATAGGCGGCACCTCCATGTCGTCTACTATAAATTAGACAACATTAATTACATGTTTGTTTGTAAATTAAATAATTAATTTTTATAATTATATAATATTTAGTTATTAAATATTCACGTATGGGTTCTAGGCTCGATATTTGAGTCCCAGTAGCACCAAGCTATCCTAAATTCTTGTATGTGTTAGTTTTATTATTTTACATGTTAGTTTTATAATTGTATATGTTTGTTTGTAAATAAAATAATTAATTTTTATAATTATGGAATATTTAATTATTAAGTATTCACATATGGGTTCCAGGCTCGATATTTGAGTCCCAGTAGCACCAAGCTATCCTGAATTCTTTTATGTGTAGTTTTATTATTTTATATGTTAGTTTTATAATTTTATATGCTTGTTTGTAAATTAAATAATAAATTTAATAATTATACAATATTTAATTATTAAATATTCATATATGGGTTTCATGCTCGATATTTGAGGCCCAGTAGCATTAAGCTATCTTTAATTTGTGTATGTGTTAGTTTTATTATTTTACATTTTAGTTTTATATTTTATATGTTTGTTTGTAAATTAAATAATTAATTTTATAATTATACAATATTTAATTGGACAGAGTTTGCGTTTGATCTATCATTTATTTTGACATATTTTTGAGTATAAGATGTATATATTTTACTACGCAAGGGTACTATATTACTAGTCTTTAAGCAAATAAATAATCTAAACTAGATAAAAATAACAAATATATTTAATAACAAAACATTCACGTAAATACATATAAAATATTTAAAGTAATTTATTAACATTTTTTTTAATAAATAATAATGATTTCTCAATTTTTACATATTTTTTAGCTCACTAATATCTTAGTCCGGATAAAAATAACATACCAGCTTAATCGCAAAAAAGAAAAATACAAAACAACATAGAACACATTCAAAAATAACTAATTTGCATCATTTATACGAGTTTCGACATAAACTGAATCGGAATACCTCGATTTTTATTTTTTGGAAAGTTGAAGAATTGAAGATTTGAGCCCGAAACAAGCAACCTACAACAAGAGAAGACTTAGCTAGGATGTGAGACCAACACTCTTTACTTTTTGTGGGACTGGTAGGGTCCACTCGAGTTTTTTAGGCTCGTTAATGGGGGTGG
>ML428487.1:36935-72003 GCA_005239525.1 Nicotiana knightiana | reverse complement strand
GGGGGGGGGGGGGGGGGGCTGATCGATTTTTAAAATGGGGAGTGTAGGAGGGGTTGATTCTGTTTGAACGTGCGGGAAGGGAAGGGGACAAGTATTTGAACATGTATAGCGCAGTTTATTAAGGCGCTATATGTATAGCGCCTTAATAAACTGCGCTACACATGGACATCCAATCAGCTTCCTATATAGCGTCATTTTAAAGGACGTTATACTTTAATGTCCACAACAGACGTTAAGGTATAGCGCCCTTTAAAAGGGCACTATATATAGTTTGGTTACTAATTCTTTTTACACTTACTTCGGTCTTTGAGTCCAAAAATATCACATTTAGATTCTGGACTCCTATTACGCAAGTCTGTAGTAAATAGTACTAGTACTTATTTCTTTTTGTGGTCTAACCCTTTCTCTATGTTTTTTCATCTTATTTTTTCTATTTTTATTTGGTTAGTACGTTTTTAAGGGTCGTGTAATTACGAGGGTAAGGGGTTATTCTAATATAAGATTTAGGATTAAATTTGCTCAGTGTAGATATAAGTAGAGACAAAGCTAGAATTTAAAATATATTGATTGGAATTCTAATTTGTTTAAGCTATTGGGTTCTAAATTGATAATCTATATCTATATATATATATATATATTTATATATATATTATATTAAAAGGAGAGTAGTGAAGCATGTGGTTAAGCCAAGTGGCAAGCTAAAATGAAGTCACTTGGCAATTTTAAGACAACATAAAAAATTTGAATTATAAATGAAAATATATTTAATGGAAGTAGTTGGATGAATCTTATACATAATCTACATAGATCTTAAACAAATCTAATCTATATGTCAATATATATATATATATATATATATATATATATATATATATATATATATATATATATATATATATATATATATATATATATATATATATATATATATATATATATATATATATATATAATAGATTTTCTTCTGTATTAGCTAGAAATATGAAGAGAAAAAATTAATTAAATTGCTATAATAGAAAAAAATATAAAAAAACGTAAATTGAGATAATATATGACTATTTATACATTGGAGTAAGCTACAATATAAAATAAAACTAAATTTACTTAAAATATTAAAGATTTATAGACTTTAGGAATAAAAAAAATCAAACAGCAAAATAAGATCTTACGTAAAATATATAAATTATTTATAAGGTGAGAAATAATTAAATAATCAGTAAAATATTTTAATAACAAGAATAATAAAGCCATATTAATATTGAAAAATCGAGAAAATAAATATTTTATACATTATCTATAAAATGATAGTAAAATCATTGTTGTGAAAAAATTGAGATAAGATTTTATTTTAAAAAAAATATGATAAGAAAAATCACACTTTAGAATATGAGAAATAGACTTGAAGTTACTATTGAAATACTTTTATAGTTATTTGTATTGTATTAGAATGAGTATGGTAAAAAATAAATATTAAATTCAGACAAGCTAACGAAAAGCTACATGACAATGTAATAATTTTAAGTATTGAATAATATAACAGCAAAACTGAGGAACAAAAAGATAAAAAAAATTCAAAAAATTCATCATACAAATGAAGAAGCATAAAACTTATTCAAATTTGAGATGAGAAAATTTTGTGCAAGTATAATAAGGAATAACATGCATGTGGATAAAGCCATATAACTAAAGTCTAATATATAAAAAAGATCAAAAACATTAAATAATATAAATAAATTAGAGATAATGTGAGGATATTTATACTAATTAATTTAAAAAATAAAATAAAGTAAGTATACAAAATTAAAAATATTATTAATAAATTAAATGATTTGAAATTTTCAAGCAATCTATATCTATATCTATATTATATTAAAAGGAGGGTGTGAAGCATGAGGTTAAGCCAAGTGGCATATAAAAAAATGACACTTGGCACTTTTAAACACACAATCTAAATAGATTTAGACAAATCTAATAAGGACTTAAGACAAATTAGATTTGATTGGTGAAAGTTAATTTTTTTTAGAATAAAATATTTTGAATATTCTCTTAGCCATTTTCCATTAACTAACATCCAACGACCTCCTACCTAGTTGGTTGATCTAACCGTCATGCTCTCTTTGCAGGCGCATGTTAAGTAGGGATAGCTAAACGTACGCCTTCAACGATGGCTAGACGGAAATCACATGCAACGGCACCGACGACGAGACCGGAAATAGTAGAAGAAGAGAGAATGGTAACACCGAAGTCAGGAATACCACAAACAATGAACCAAATACAGTTAGTTCACTGGATGAATGGAATGAGGAGTGCACCAACTGTCATACAAGCTTCAAAATGTGAGGAAATAGAGAAACCTAAACCAGTGGAAGTGGAAAATAACACCGCAGCTCGAAAATTGATGTTCTCAAATCAGAGGCCAAATTCTGGGGGAACAGAGGTAAACTTAGCGGAAGTGGTGAAAGGAAATAGATCTCAACAGTAGGGGATGAAATTAGAGTATTACCCCCCAATTATCAACGAAGGAGTGAAGGTGGTTCGTCTGAATCAAGTTGAAGTCACAGAGCAAACTCAAAAATGGAAGGCATCGCTAATTGGGTATGTTTAAGGTGGAAATCCGTCATTTAAAGACATGCTTAAGTTCGTATATGGTGTGTGGAGTTTTGTTGCGGCTCCACAAGTATTTTTACATGATGATGGATACTTTGTGTTCAAATTTGAATCTGAAGATGATAAGAATCTAGTTATACAGAAAGGACCATATACATTTAATAATCGACCAATGATTTTGAAGCAATGGGAGCCCAAATTTCAAATGTGTAAGGAGAAAACAAGGAATATTCCAATTTGGGTGATATTCCCAGGTTTACCAGTGGAGTATTGGACAAAGGAGAATTTAGGGAGAATAGCAAGTAGTATTGGAAAACCTATATGTTCTGATAGGTTAACTGCAGAAGGTGAAAGAATATCCTATGCTAGGATGCTTATTGAAATGGATATATCGTAGGAGTTACCAAGTGTAATGGTAATTGAAGAGGCAGAGGGTATATACAGGGAAAAAAAACTTAGATTACGAATGGAGACCAGGCTTCTTTGAGGTTTGTTTCCAAATATGCAAGCATGAATTCAATTGTGAGAAAGCCCCAAAAGAAAAGCAGAAATACAAAGGGGAAAAACTGAATAAACAAGGTGGAATAAATCAAAAACAGAAGAAGCAATGGAAAGTAAAAGTAAATGTGGAGCAAGAAGGGAAAGAAGAAGTGCAGGAAATAACAATAGTACAGGAAGAGGTAGATCAGGGGAAGGGACAACAAGAAAATCAAAGCAAAGAAACACAAGCGGGAGATTTTCAGCCACTACAAAGATCAAAAGGAAAACAGAAAATGAAGGTGCAGAATAAAAAAGTACTGAGTGGAAATGAAATAGAAAAGTTAATAGTGACAAACAAATACAACACATTGAGAATACAAGAAGAGAACAGTACTGTGAGAAGGACTGAAGGGATTGATCTCAGTGACAAAGATCCTCCATGATAATAGGCTCCTGGAATATAAGAGGGATGAATAAGCTCTATAAGTAGAGAGAACTCAAGGCCTGTCTGCTGAAGAAAAAAATAACTCTACTAGGCTGCCTTGAGATAAAGATAAAGCCTAGGAGTGTTAATAAGGTAAAAAGAAGATTTGGAAATGACTGGCAGATATTTGCAAATGAGAAGATAAGTCCAATTGGTAGATTGTGGTTATTTTGGAAAGGCAGTATGGTGCAAATTTAACATATTGATGGTTACTACTCAAGTCATTCATTGCCAAGTGAAGGATAAAGGGTCACAATTTGAAAGTTGTATTACTTTTATGTATGGTAAAAACAAAATGCATGAAAGGGAGGAACTATGGGAGCAGCTAAGAATGATAAATAGAACAATGCATGAGTCGTGGTTGGTGATAGGAGACTTTAACAGTGTGTTATCTGTCAATGATAGAATAAATGGTCAACCTATTCAGCAATCAGAGATAGTATACTTTCAGAATTGTATAAAGGACATTGGAGTAGGGCAACTGAATAGAAAAAGGTATCAATGGTCATGGTGCAACAAAAGAGATGCTGGTGATAGAATTTACAGTAACATTGATTGGGTGTTTGGGAATTCTTCTTGGTTCATTAAATATAGTAGCTTAGAAGCAGTGTATGAGTTACCTGGTATTTCTGATCACTCCCCAATTGTGATAAATACTGAGGTGATAAGAAGACAATTGAAAAGACCTTTTAGGATGTATAATGTAATGATGCATCAAAAGGAATTCCAGGAGAGTGTACAAGAGGTATGGAGCCAAAGTATCGCAGGGCATACTTGTATGTTATATGGACTAAACTGCAAAGGTTACAAGACAGAACAAAGCTGATGAACAAAGAAATGAATTCATTAGAAAAGAGCTTGAGGAAAACAGAAGGGAGTTACAGAATATTCAAAGAAAGATTGATAGTGATCCTCTAAATCAGCAACTAATTGAACAGGAAAGGACAATGATAATGCAGACAGAGAAATGAGAAGGAATCAATGAACAAGTATTAAGACAGAAATCACGAGTAGTGTGGATAAAAGCAGGTGACAAGAATTCAAAGTTTTTTCATGCTCAATTGAAGAACAGACAGGCTAGAAATAGAGTTGCTTCCATATGTAATGAGCAGGGAGAAAGAGTAATAGACCCAAAGCAGATTGCAGAAGAGTTCAAAAGCTTTTTTCAGAACTTACTGGGTAATGCAGCAAAATAATTACCCTGTATTGACCTGGAAATAGCTAGGAATGGTTATTGTCTCACAAAGGAGCAACAACAGATGTTGCAGTGCAAAGTAACTAGAGAAGATGTAGATAAAGCAGTAAAGGAGTTACCAAATGACAAAGAACCAGGGATAGATGGCTTTCCTGCAGAATTTTTCAAGGAGAACTAGAGTATAATTGGTGAGGAGCTCAGAACAACTGTTTTAGAATTCTTTAGCAATGGAAAACTTTTGAAGAGTGTTAATTGTACAACTATAACACTGATTCCAAAGGTGGCAAGTCCAAATACAATCAAAGAGTTTAGACCTATTGCATGTTGCACAACTATATACAAAATCATATCAAGAATTCTCACAGCAAAACTAAAATTAGTAGTGGAATCAATAGTAGGGGAATCCCAGTCTGCTTTTATTGAAGGAAGGAATATACTGGACAATGTGATCATAGCACATGAGTTGGTCAAAGGGTACAATAAAAAGGGAGTTTCACCAAGATGTTGTATCAAAATAGATATAAGAAAATCCTATGACTCAGTCGAATGGCCTTTTCTTAGAATGATTTTGATAGAGTATGGTATGACTGTGAAGTTTGTGGAACTTATTATGTCTTGTGTATCTACAGTCAGCTATTCATTAATCCTAAATGGAGGGTTAACAGACAAATTCCAAGGGAAGAAAAGACTAAGGCAAGGAGACCCAATGTCTCCTTATCTTTTTGTGCTGGTGATGGAATACCTCAATAGAGCTTTAAAGAAGTTAAAAGACAATCCAGACTTCAACCACCATCCCAGATGTTCCAAAAATAACATTACTAACATCTGTTTTGCAGATGATTTGATTCTTTGTTGCAGGGAAGATGAAGTGTCTATCAGATTGCTGCTCAAAAGTTTCAATCATTTCTCAGAAGTGTCAGGGTTGAAAGACAATATGGAGAAAAGTGCACTATACATTGCAGGAATTACAAAGGAATTCAAGGAAAGGATACTTGAAGAAATGCAGTTCAAACTAGGGGAATTACCATTCAGATATCTTGGTGTTCCACTCTCATCAAAGAAGCTATCAGTGCAGCAGTGTATGCCCTTGATTGAGAAGATAACAGCTAGGATAAACTGTTGGACATCTAAGATGCTATCATATAGTGGAAGATTACAATTACTGAAAAGTGTGATATTTAAGATGCAAACTTATTGGGCTCAAGTATTTCTGTTGCCAAAGAAGATTCTCAAGATGATAGTAACTGTGTGTAGAACTTTCTTGTGGACAGGAAAAAGTGATACATCAAGGAAAGCATTGGTAGCATGGAACATAATATGTATGCCATTATCAGCAGGAGGGCTGAATATTCAGGACATTTATTCCTGGAATAAAGTTGCATTGTGTAAACTGTTATGGGCCATCCGTGCAAAGAAAGATACATTATGGATTCAGTGGATCCATAGTTATTATGTCAAAAGGAAAGATATTATGGTAATAGACACCCCTAAGCAAGCATGCTGGATTATAAAGAAAATATTGGATACTAGGCAATGGTTTCTGGAAAAACATACAAAAGGTGAGTTGGAGCAATACCAAACGAATGAAAAGTTCAACATCAAGAAGTTGTACACTGCAATGAGGCCGAAATTCCAGAAGATAGGGTGGAAGAAGATTACAACAGGATCAAAAGCAATACCAAAACATATATTTATTCCATGGTTAGCACTTCACAAGAGATTAGCCACAATGGATAAGATAAGAAGATGGGGTAGTAATGTGAATATTGAATGTGTATTGTGTGACACAAAAGAGGAAGAGACAATGGAACATTTATGGTTTGGATGCAGCTATGCCAAATCAATATGGTCAACACTGTTACATTGGCTAAATGAAAATCACCAGATTGGTAATTGGGAAGAGGAAATTAGATGGTTGAAGAGCAAGAATCCAAGTAGAGCTCGAGGAGAAGTAATTGTGTTCTTGTTCACAACCATGATATATCATGTATGAATAAAGATGAACAATAGAAGATTTTGAGGAGAAACAATAGAAAGCAGGCAGAGAATCAAAGATATAGTGTTGGAAATGCACTTGGCTGGACAGAATGAAGGAAAGTGGCAGAAAGTATTGGCTGAACTGAAGAATTATCCTAGTATAGCATAGGAAGAGTATAGAAATTAAATGATAGTTGTGTAACCAGAAAGTGATAGCTGAGTTTTATTAAGATATTGTAATGGATAGGAATCTAGTTCTAGAGTTAAAAAAGAACTAACGGATGTAAATATTCTTACTTGGTTAAATAAAGTTTAAGCATTTAACCAAAAAACGACCTCCTACCTAGCCGCCCGACAACTTACCTCCTATTGTAAGTCATTAAGATAAATTATATTTGATGTTTACCGAGGAAATCAATTTTGATTGACTCATAATTTTATACTAAATAGATTTTGAAAGCTTTCCAAAAAATAAAAATTCCTATTTAATAATTTTTATTATCATCACAGTCAATTTTATTTTATTTCATAATTTTTAATTTTTGAAAATATTACGTACAGAAGTAAAATGATTGTGAAAATATTACAACAACAATAAGATATAATGTGTTCAAATAATTAAGAAAATTATTCTTTTATAATTAATGTGAATTGAGTGCAATAGTTTAAGTTAGAAAGCATAACATAATTTTTATAAATGTGGTTCAATATATTATCATATTTTGGAATATGAGCAATAGAGTCAAAGTTACTACTGAAATAATTTTTAATTATTATTTGTATTATATTATAATTGGTGTGATAAAAATTGATATTAAATTCAAGCTAGCAAATGAAAAGCCACATGACAATGTAATAATATTAAAGTTTAAATAATATAATAGCAATAATAAGGTTCAAATAAAGAAATAAAAATCAAAGAAAAAATAATGATAAAACTTATTTAAATTGCGATGAGAGAGTTTTTTATTTTTATTTTTATTTTTTAGGATAAGAAAGGTCACAATAGGGATAAAGCCACATAATTGAAGTCTAAAAGATAAAATAAAATTAAATAATATTAAATAATAAAAATAAGCTAGAGATAATGTGATATAAATAATTAGTTTAGAAAGTAAAATAAAATAAAGTAAATTTAAAATATTTAAAAATATGAATAATAAAATTAATAATTAAAAATATTTGAGAAATATTTTTAAATACAATAAATATATATTTCAAGATTAGAAAACTTACATATCTATTTATATTACATGAAAGGATAGTAGTGGATAATGATATTGAATAAAGTCAAGTTAATGAAAAGCCACATAAACCTGATAATACTATATATTATATAACATAATAGTAACATAAAGAAAATATTTAAAATTTTAATATTATAATTAAAAGAAAAAGATTATCTGTATTTGAGATCAGAAGTTTTTTAAAATTATGATAAGAATGCTCAAACACGGATAAGATCACGAAATTGAAGTCTTATAAGACCACAAAATTGAAGTTTTACTTAGAAAAATAAAAAACTGAGAACACACTAAAAATTTAAAAATAAAAAGTAAATGTCTAATGCAGCTAATTTACTAACGAAAATTAAAATTTAAATTTGTATCTTAAATGTAAAAGAGAAAGAAAATTTAAGTGCATGCAATAGAAAAATAATTACAAAACTCGGTAGAATTTGGAACATAATAATCAAAGAGCTTATGTATTAGTATTTTAGATTAATTCAAAGTTACAGTTTATAATAAATGTTATATTATTTTGATTATAGGTAAAACATTAATATAAAAACCCAATTAAAATTTTATAGTATGGAAGAGAATGTATAAAAAAGAAAATAGAGATAGTGTGAGAATATTTATACTTTAAATTTATTTAAATATAAATAAATTAAATAACTAAATAATAATTAAAAATATTAGTGATAGATTTAAAGGATAAAAAAGTTTAAAGTAAGAGGATAAAAGCGTAAAAATACATTAAAATTCAAGAATAAAAGATTTTTTTAATTGATGAATATTAAAAGGATAATAAGCAAGACATTAATAAGGTTTATAAAAAATCATATGATAGTATAGTAAATAATGAATAATATAATAACTATAAGTAAAGAACAAGAAGAAAAAGGAATTTGTGTAGAAATGTGATGAATAAGACTTATTGATATTGAGATAAACAATAAAGTAATAGTAATAATTTTGTTAAAATAATATGATTTAATGTGCTGAAACAAGGCAGATCACAACATGACATGTTTAGTATTCTTTACTATTTGATAGCAAAATAAAACGGAAGTACTAAAATCAAGGGGTTGAGTTATTATAAATATAGAAAAAAATAAGTTGTCAACTAAGAGATATATTCATATCCTGATTCTTAATTAATATTTAATGATTAGATATTTTTTATCTGAAAGTTTATATTTTAAAATTATTGCAAATAATTCAAATTACAATTTGATATGATTTGTGTCAGCGATCTCGTGGGTACTAATATTAGTACTAGTTACATTAAAAGGTGAGTAATATGCATTGTGGTTAAGTCAAGTGGCTTATTAATAAAAAAAACCACTTGGCACTTTTAAAATAAATTTTAAATAGATTTTATTACAAAATCTAATATAGATTAACAAGAAAATCTAATCTAAATTGTTCAAGAAATGTTTCTATAATAAAAGTTTTGTTTAAGGAATATTCTCCCTTTAATTTTGGCCCTAGTGATAAATGAAAGGAGTGAATTTGGACTGATTTTCATTCACGGTACAAAAAATTTAGGTACTTATTTCATAATAAAATATTTAGTTTGATTGATATGATATATATATTCAAAATCATTATTTATCTATTTTATATTCTAAAATTTTGTTTTAATAAGAAAATGATAATTTACAATATAGTTAAGCCGAGTAACATATTAAGAGTAAGACACATAGCAAAATTAGGATATAGCAGATAAAAATTACAATAAATTTTTTTAATTAATAAATTATATTTATATATCTATATCAATATATTTTATATACATAAAATAAGAGGATAGTTTGTAATATGGTGAAATCAAATGGAAAACTAATAAGAAATTATTTGGCAATTTTAGGATAAAATTAATAATTAATACTTAGAAAAAAAATTATTAATGGAAGTAACTAATATCAACTCTATCCTAAATTCAACGTAAATCTTCTATCTCCTCCTCCTTCTTCTTCTTGTTTTGGTTTGTTTTGTTTTTCATTTTCAGCTATCATGCCTTATGATAAGCTATTATTAAAAGCCAAGAAAAAAGGTGCCACATTAAGTCAAGTGGCAACCTAGAATCAATATTTTAATTTAATTAATAATTTTTAATATTGACCGTGTATCGCACGGGTATGACTACTAATTTATATTATTTAATGAATTTCTTAAAACAATTAGTACATAATTTGAACCAAAACTAGTAGGTTCGATTGAACCCACAACCACAAGCTAACTCCGCCCATGGGTATAAGATCGGGATAAAATTTATACCAAATCATAATATTATTTATTTTATATAAAGGTTAAATTATATAGTACTATCTATCATGTTATTATCCTAGTTATAATCCTGAGATAATCATCATTTAAACCAAACGACCCATTAATTGTCGAGTCCATTACTCAAATGGTCACTCAACTATCCTTAATTAACTCCTAAAGTCACTTTAGTTTCGTTTGTAACAACAAAGTCACTGAACTATGCCTATTGCACTCAGAAGGTCACTCAACTAAAATTTTCAAATCTGGGATTGCCAAATACCTATTTTACCCTCTAAATTATAACATTTATCTTCTTTTTATTTTTAAACTTTTTAATATTATGATTTTCCTTTTTTAAATTTATATTATGGACTTACCTATAGAATAAATAAATATTATTTATAAATTAAAAAAATAAAAAGTATTTAAGTATATATAATGCTGGAAGAACAAAATAATGAGTATAGTAAAAAAAATTAATTAGAATAATTTATTAGTAATAATAATATTAGTATTAACAACAAAAATTCAAAAATGTATTTACAGAATTCAGAATGAAGAAAATAAAGGCTGCAAAATATATATTCCTTGCACGCAATATAAAATTAATTATTTAAATAAGGTTTTTTCTATAATTTACATTATATATTCTTGAAAATTATGCTCAATTATATAATTATGTTTCTACCAACTTTCCGACGACACAAAGTTATGTCAGCGACAAGTAGGAGACTATCTGTATAGGGTAAAATATGCTATGTTAAGTCGTGCATGAAATATATATAATATAATTGAGCATAATTTTCAAGAATATATAATGTATATTAAAATACATTTATTTAAATAATTATTTTTTACATGCATGGAATATATATTTTACAACCTTTTATTTTCTTTTATTCTGAATTGTGTAAATAAATTTTTGAATTTTTGTTGTTAATATTAAAATTATTATTACGAACAAATTATTCTAATTAAGTTTTTTACTATGATCATTATTTTGTTATTTCAGCACTGTAGATGCTTAAATACTTTTTATTTTTTTAAAAAAAATAAAAGAAGATAAATATTTATAATTTAGTGGGTAAAATAGGTATTTGGCAATCCAAAATTTAGAAAATCTAGTTGAGTGACCTTCTGAGTGCAATAAGCATAGTTCAGTGACTTTGTTGTTACAAACGAAAGTAAAATGACTTTAGGAGATAATTTGGGATAGTTGAGTGACCATTTGAGTAATGGACTCATTAATTGTCTTATTCTCGTGTCAAAACTCAAAACAAAAACCTGTTGTCTTCCCTTTTTGTAGGTGAAGTCCGTGCGAAATGAATGATATCATGTCGTTTATTTCTTCTGAATTTATTACAAATATTTGACTTTCAGGTATTTATTTTTCATGGAAGAAATTAAAGTTTTTCTTCTTTTATCTGGTAGTTTTAAAGTAGGTAAATGTGAAACTTCTCCTTGGAATTATGATTTATGTGGGACGCAGACATGTTTGACACTGTTCGCTGAACTTGTCAAAGTTTATATAATACTAGTTCCACTTTTTCTAATGAGTTTCCTTATAATTAATATCGATTTGGGCTAATAAGAAAATTGATAATTGAATTGGTTAAAAGATTTCGTTAACGAAGTGCGGAATAAAAATATTATAGAATAGAAAGAAGCTTGAAAGAGAGAATCAGAAATAAAATACAGGACCATACAATATAATACCAACTCTAATAAATAATGTTGAAAAATCAATATTATTGGAGTTCTTTATTGTGCTCTATAAATAATTCGCGAGGACAAGTCACACTAAAATTTGGAATTATTATACTACAATTAGAGGCCGTTGTTAAATGATTGTGCATATTGATTAAGACCAATCAGAATGCCTAAGCTTTTGTGTACATCGTCCACGATTTTCATATTTCAAACTGTAAAATAACTTTGGTTGCATCCAAAAATAATTCTTTATTCAACAACTTGGAAAACTTGGATGTCGTCTAGTGAAGGAAAAAAAAAAGCTGGAGATATTGAATTAGCCACTTGTTGAAGTTTCGAATGTACCAAACGAAACATAGGTCAATTGACGATCAAACCCAACTCTACTACTAAAAAGGATAAGTAATTGTCGCAAATATAATTCGATCTAAAAATTCGGAACCGAATCCCACAGAAAATTAAAATTTAAGTACAACTGTTCAATATCACTAAAAAGGCAAGTTCAAATAGTTTTTAAGTTATGAATATTAAGATTCTTATGTTTAATTAATTAACTAACAAATTAAAATAATAAATTAATGACTAAAGATATTAAGGGTTGGAGACTAAATTAAAGAGGTCTAGAGTTATGATTTCCCTAATTGTCATAAATTTTCCCGCTACGTCTTCTATAATTTCGTTTAAGTATTCTCTACCCGTCGTGAGTACTTTGGGTGTCATAGCTCTCTACCGAGTAACTACCACAATTTATAGACGTATTCTCTCGAACTACGCTAGCTGTCGCTAATTCACCGCTCACTACGATCGCACCAAGGTTTCATTATCTCTAATCACGTCTTTAAACCCTTTGTATTTATCTCTCACATACGTTAGGAGTGATGTTGTTCAACAACTACCTAAATGCGTACTCTCTCTCGAGCAATACACACACTAAATAGGCACAATCAATTGATGGCCATTCAATCAACAACAACAATAAATACGTAGTTGAATAAGTAAAGAAATCCAATGACTCAATTATATAAAAATGTCACAAGAATTTATCCTACAAAAGTTTCCATCAAAACCCTAGATAACAAATTAGCTATTCATAATAGTATGCAACAGAGGCGGACCCATGTGTAATGGTGAGGGTTCACCGGACCCCGTAAACTTCGGTCGAAGCCTTATATATATTTATGTGTATACCTTGAAAATAGTTAATTTAAAGCAGTTGACACCCTAAATACCAAAAGCCTTTAGGAGGTACTGGTTAAGCAGAATAATGTGCTCCTGTTACATAAAATTTTTGGGTCCGCCTCTGGTATGAAAAATTACAATCTAGAATACATAACCAATAATGAAAATAGGAAGAAGGAAGTGAAAAATTCATAGAAGAATTCTCCGCCTTGCTCCTAGCATGTTCCTGTCTCCTTAGGCCGAATCCTCTCTCCAACAACGCCTCTCCCTTTCAAAAGTGAGTTTAAGGACTATTTGTATGAGATAGGGTTAGCATGGGGCAAAATAATACAAGCCCACTTCGAAACAATCTTTTTAGGTTAGCTCGTTCACTCTCTCGTGCGCACGCGAGAGTGAACGAGCGAAGTTCTTCTCTTTTTCTTTTCCTTCTAGGTCTCTTGTGCACTTCCATGCCTTTTTTCCGTAATCTGCTATTTTTTTCTCAAGCTTTTCCTCAGCTAGCTCGTTCACTCTCTCGTATGCACGCGAGGGTGAACGAGAGAAGTACTTCTCTTGTCTTTTAGTCCCAAATCAACTTCTTTTGTTCATCTTTCGTCCAACTTGCTCCTACACATAAGGATGCATGTAATGAGCATAATTCAATACAAAAACTCATATGCCTGTAACCACACAAGTTATGAGATGAAAGTACATCGAATATATATATTTTTTACCCGTTTATCATACGTGAATATGATTTTTCCACCCTTAAATAGAAGTTTTGGGTTCAAACACAAGAAATACCAAAAAAAAATAAAAATTGACGGGGAACAATTTTCAATTTAATAGATCTTACACCATGCAAATCAAAATTTATCGGAATTTCATAGATACCGAAATCGAACAAAATACCGTTAAATAAGCACATTGGTTTAAAATTTAGTTAGGTGGGACCGTCTTCACATTAGTTCACTCTTATTCAACTTGAATTGACCTTCAGTAGTCAATAAAAGCTGTCTAAATACGAGTCTAGAATCCATTTGTGGTTTATTTTGACAAGTGTGACGGAAATGCGTTTAAAAAAAAGAGTTAATTTTTTTTTTTATGTATAATGCTCTTTTAAAGAGCGCTATACTTTAATGGAGCTTTTGACGTTAAAGTATAACGCTCTTTAAAAAGGCGTTATACATATATAACGCCCTTTTAAATCGCGTTATGCTGGATTTATAAGACAGCTATGCATAACACAGTATTGAAGTTAATACTAATATTCATGAGGGAGCAACATGTGACACGTACTTTTGAACATATGCTTCACAGCATTTACTAGAGTTTGACATTCGATGTAAGAAAAAATTATCATCACCGTACATAATTAAGACTTATTTAGTCTGGATTAATTTATATAGTTCTAGCAGAATTTGAATGAAATGAATTTCCATTATTAAAATTAGTAATTGAGCTTTATATGAAACTAAAATTTGGAACTACTATATGATTATTTACTTATTTTAATTAACCTTAAATAATTAGAAACAATATAGAGTACTAAATTTGTATAATATAAAACGGCCCCAAACTCACTGTAGCTAAGAATATGACATGGAGAGACCACAAAGATATTTTTTTTTGGGATTTAATAATGACTGCAGAGACGTCTTAAACTCAGCAATTCCAAATCATCAAGTACGAAAAGTTTATTGTTTGTATCTGTGGGCTTTGAATAAAGTATCAAGTCTTGTCGGTTCAAAATATTAGGTGAATTTTTGCTATTTGTCCAATTTAGTGAGAGATTGCACATACATCGTGAAATTAATTGCGATATATACTTTTAGGGTCATTTAGTACAGTAAATAAGTAAAAATAATTTTGGGATAAAAATATAGTATCACATTATTCCTTATTTGGTTATTAATCCTGGGATAATTTATTCTAAAATTAAAAATAGTACCAGGATAACTTATATTTGTCTGAGGGTGGAATAGTAATCTCAATATATGTTATCCCAAAATAACGCAGTAACACTGACAATCTCAAAATTAATACAACATACCAAGCAATCAATAAAAAATAATTTCAGTATAATTAATCTCTATCATAATTTATCTTCAAAGCAAGCGACCCCTTAGTGTTGGGCTGAATAATTCTTGCACTACAAGGCCAATTAGTCAGAATAGTCAATAACTTTGATTCTTTATTATTTGGGCCCATATTTGTATAGGACCCGACCTAGTCCAATTTATAACTAAAGTTAATTTGCCTATATACTTTCAGACACTTCTAGAATAGGACAGATGACAATAATAAGAAAATATCTTCTTTCTCTCTTTTCTCTTTTTCTCTCCCGATTTAGGGTTTCTCTTCTGTTAAATTGCTTCGATTAACTTCGATAATGGAGTCTAACATGGTATCAGAGCGGTGCAATCAATCCGCCTCACTCAGAACTTTCCTCTGATGGTAACCATTAAGTTTGGTTCAATGATTTCGCTCAGATCGAAGAGTCTTCATTCAGAACGTTCCAGAAATTTTCGAGGCTTTGTCCGTTCTTGCTATTAGAAGACCTTATCTTCTTCAAGTGTGCGAAGAAGGAGGGTAAAACTCTATCCTGTCATTTGTATGTGAAAACCTTGGTAAAAATTAGGGTTTTGTTCTAGTTGTGAAATTTGGGATTCGACTATGATTTTCCTACAACTTGTTAGTCTAGAAGTTTGTCATCGTGTATGAATATGGAGAGTCCTTCATCTATTGCTGATGGTTTTGCCGAGTTCATCTAGGACTCGTCTCACCCATTCTATGTTCATCCCTCCGCTAGCCCTGGAAGTCAATTATTTGCTATACCGT
This sequence comes from Nicotiana knightiana, assembly GCA_005239525.1. Lineage (NCBI taxonomy): Eukaryota > Viridiplantae > Streptophyta > Magnoliopsida > Solanales > Solanaceae > Nicotiana > Nicotiana knightiana. The sequence continues at coordinate 56,054 of ML428487.1, read as the reverse complement.
TCTATGGAACTAGTTTTGTTTACTAGCATAGTAGTATGTGTAACGACCCGGTCCGTCGTTACGTAGAACCTGCATTATAATTACTATTCTTGACTTGTCATAGGTTGGTTATACTGTTATTGATGTGTTAGAGTTGGTAGGCTTGAAATCGGAATGGTTGTAGTGAGAGTTTAGCCACTTAGTCCTTAAAAATAGCTTTAAAGTTGAAAAAGTCAACTGAGAGTTTAATTATTGGTAAACGACCTCGGAATGCGGATTTTATGGCTCGTATATCTTCGGTAGGTGATTTGGGACTTAGGAGTGTGTTCAGAATATTTTTGTGATGTCCGGTGTAGAATTAGGCTTGAATTGGCAAAAGTTCGTTTTTGGTGATTTTCGGTCGGCAGTGAAAAATAAGCTATCGGGGTCGGAATGGAATTTCAGAAGTTGGAACAGGTTCGTAATGTCATTTTTTATATGTCTGCAACATTTCAGGTCAATCGGAGTTGTTTTGGATAGTTTAAGCACCGTTCGTGGATTTTAGAAATTTCAAAGTTCTTAGGCTTGAATCCGATGTAAATTTGGTGTTTTGATGTTAGTTTTGGTATTTTGGGAGTGCAAGTAAGTTTGAATGATGTTATGGGATATGTTGGTAGGCTTGGTTGGGGTCCCGAGGGGCTCGGGATTGATTTCAGTTGGTTAACGGGCATTTTTGGACTTAAAGAATTGCTGGTTTTCTGGTTTTTTGTGCAGCAGGGATCTGTGAATCGCGATCGCATGGCAAGGGCTGAGATCGCGTAGAACACTCTGAGGGCCATGAAAATTTTGTGCATCGCGATTGCGTGAATCGGGGTGCAATCACGTAGTTTTAGAAGAAGGTGAAGTGCGATCACGTGAGCTAGGTCGCGATCGCGTAGAGCTAACCTGGCGCGTGGGGGAGCAGAGGTCAATTGGTCTTCGCGATCGCATGCATTTGGTTGCGATCGCGTGAGGTTGAGCTGTTGTACACCGCGATCGCAGTGAAAAAATCACTGGGCAGTATATAATTAAACCCTCTGCGACTTAAACCCTTTTTACTCCATTTTTGTACTGACAGAGAGATTTGGGGGCGACTTTTGAAGAGGGAAATCATTGTTCTTCATAGAGGTAGGTGTTTTGGACCTTAAATATCATTTATAGATGATTATAGAACATAATATCAATGTTAAATTCACGAAAATCAGTAGAAAAAAAGTGGGTTTAGGGCTTGAGATTTTGAGACCTTTAGGGATTAATTTGAGGGGTCAAACGAACTCCGATTTTAGTGTTCTTTATATGTACAGACTCGTGGGATGATGAAGAACAATTTTATATAAAAATTTCTGAGTTTCGGGATGCAAGCCCGGGGGTCGGGTTTTTGAGTTAAATTGATATTTTTCGATTGGGATTCACTCCTTAAGCATAATTTGATGATAAAATCTGAACTTGGTAGATTTGGAGCACTCATAGGCCGGATTTGGAGGCAAAGGCAATGCGGAATAGTATTTTAGCCGGTTTTGAGGTAAGTAACGTTTCCAAACTTAGTTCTGAGGGTTCGAAACCCCGAGCTAAATGATTTATGACTATAATTGAGGTGACGCACATGCCAAGTGACGGGCGTGCAGGCATGCAATGAGTAATTGCGGCCTGGATTATCCCATGGAACCTCTTAGTGATTATTCCATGATGATATATGTGCTTCTATTAATGTGGTAATTGTGAACATGTTAAAAATCATGTTAAGTATAAATGCTAGGCTTCACGCCAGAAATGCTGAGACCCGAGTGGTCGTATATTGCTGTCTCATGTTGTGATTATTTGAGATTCCAGCAGGGCAGACTCAGGCACCAGCGGTGCCCATTGTGATTCCGGGTCTTCAGGAGACCCTAGCCCAAATTTTGACGGTGTGCACCAGCTTGGCACATGCCGTCGCTATGTCCACTACTGCTACTACTTCTCAGGCCGGGGGAGGCATCCAGACTCCAGCTGCCCGGACACCTGAGCAGGTCACCCTGGGACTTCAGACACCTGGGGCAGCCCCAGTGTAGCAGATTGCTCCGGTACAGGATTATGTGGTCCCAACTTTAGCTGATGATGAGCAGCGTAGGTTGGAGAGGTTCAGCAGACTCCAGCCTCCGATTTTTAGTGGTATTGAGGGCGAGGACGCCCAGGGCTTTTTGGACAAGTGTCAGAGGATCCTTCGCACAGTAGGGATACTGGAGGCTAGTGGGGTCCCATTTACTACCTTCCAGTTCACAGGAGCTGCACTCGCTTGGTGGGAGGCCTATGAGAGGCGTAGACCTGCTGATGCAGCGCCCCTTACCTGGCGTCGGTTCTCCATTCTATTCTCGGAGAAGTATATACCATAGTCCCGCAGGTAGGAGCTGCGCAGGGAGTTCGAACAGTTGCGCCAGGAAAATATGACCGTGACGCGGTGTGAGATGAGGTTCTCTGATTTGTCCCCTCATGCTATTTGGCTAGTTCCCACGGATAGGGAGAGAATCAGGAGGTTCATTGATGGCCTCAGTTATGAGCTTCATGTTTTTCTGACTAGAGAGAGGGTATCTGGCGCTTCTTTTGAGGCGGCGGTTGACATTGCCAGAGAGATTGAGTCGGTTCGCTACCAAGAGCGGATCGAGAGGGAGGCCAAGAGGTCTCGAGGATCTGGGAGTTTTGGTGGGGTTCCTTCAGGGGGGAAGCCTTAGCCCGACGGAGGCCGTCCATTCAGGCAGGCTCTGCCAAGTCGCTCAGGTTATCATGGTGGATCAGTTGGTCACGATCCTCATAGTTCGCATCATGCGCAACCATCTTTCAGTGCCCTGCCAGCTCAGTGTTCGTCTTGGGCACCATCGGTTCAGAGTTCATCTATGCCTGGTTCTTCCAGTGGTTATCCTGGTGCTAGGGGTTCCCTTCAGTCCCTAGTGCCATTCTCCGAGAGAGGTTGCTTTGAGTATGGAGATGTGGGCCATATTAAGAGGTTTTGCCCTCGTCTTGCAAGAGGTACTTATCAGTAGAAGAGTCAGCCTGCGGTTTCAGAATCAGTAGCTGCACCGCCTGCCTAGGCAACTAGAGGTGGGGGTCAGGCAGGTAGGGGTCGCCCAAGAGGGGGAGGTCGATCCGGTGGTGATCAGGCCCGATTTTATGCATTCCCGGCCAGACCGGATGAGATGGCTTCTGATGCCGTAATCCCAGGTATTGTTTCAGTCTATCACGAGAAGCTTAAGTTTTAATTGATTCCGGTTTTTCATATTAACATGTTCATCATAATTTAGCCCATTCTCTGGATACGCCCCGTGAATCTTTTGTTACATCTGTTCATGTGCTCACCCTTGTGGGGGATGTTGTTGTTACGGACCGCGTGTGTCAGTTGTGTGTGGTACCTATTGGGGGTCCGGAGGCCCGGGTGTGTGCATGGTAAGGTTATTCGGTGGTCGATGGCTTTTGGAACAACCCTTGGCACGTTCGAGGATGAACATTTATTTAAGAGGGGAGAATGTAACGACCCGGTTCATTGTTACGTAGAACCTGCATTATAATTACTATTCTTGACTTGTCATAGTTTGGTTATACTTTTATTTATGTGTTAGAGTTGGTAGGCTTGAAATCAGAATTGTTGTAGTGAGAGTTTAGCCACTTAGTCCTTAAAAATAGCCTCAAAGTTAGAAAAGTCAACTGAGAGTTTACTTATTGGTAAATGACCTCGGAATGCAGATTTTATGGCTCTGATAGCTTCGGTAGGTGATTTGGGACTTAGGAGTGTGTTCAGAATATTTTTGTGATGTCCGGTGTAGAATTAGGCTTGAATTGGCAAAAAATAGTTTTTGGTAATTTCCGATCGGCAGTGGAAAATAGGCTATCGAGGTCGAAATGGAATTCTGGAAGTTGGAACAGGTTCGTAATGTCATTTTTTATATGTCTGCAAAATTTCAGGTCAATCGGAGTTGTTTTGGATAGTTTCGGCATCGTTCGTGGATTTTAAAAATTTCAAAGTTCTTAGGCTTGAATCCGATGTAAATTTGGTGTTTTGATGTTAGTTTTGGTGTTTTGAGAGTGCAACTAAGTTTGAATGATGTTATAGGATATGTTGGTAGCTTGGTTGGGGTCCCGAGGGGCTCGGAATTGATTTCGGTTGGTTAACGGAATTTTTGGACTTAGCTGGTTTTCTGGTTTTTTGTGCAGTAGGGATCTGTGAATCGCGATCACATGGCAAGGGCTGCGATCGCGTAGAACACTCTGAGGGCTAGGAAAATTTTGTGCATCGCGATTGCGTGAATCGGGGTGCGATCGCGTAGGTTTGGAAGAAGGTGAAATGCGATCGCGTGAGCTAGGTCGCGATCGCGTAGAGCTAACTTGACGCGTGGGGGAGAAGAGGTCAATTGGTCTTCGCGATCGCGTGCATTTGGTTGCGATCGCATGAGGTTGAGCCGCTGTGAACTGCGATCGTAGTGAAAGAATCACTGGGCAGTATATAATTAAACCCTCCGCGACTTAAACCCTTTTTACTCCATTTTTGTACGAACAGAGAGCTTTGGGGGTGACTTTTGAAGAGGGAAATCATTGCTCTTCATAGAGGTAGGTGTTTTGGACCTTAAAAATCATTTATGGATGATTATAGAACATAATATCAACGTTAAATTCACGAAAATCAGTAGAAAAAGGTGGGTTTAGGGCTTGAGATTTTGAGACCTTTAGGGATTGATTTGAGGGGTCAAACAAACTCCGTTTTAGTGTTCTTTACATGTACGGACTCGTGGGATGATGAAGAACAGTTTTGTATAAAAAATTTTGAGTTTCCGGATGCGGGCCCGGGGGTCGGGTTTTTGAGCTAAATTGATATTTTTCGATTGGGATTCACTCCTTAAGCATAATTTGATGATAAACATCTGAACTTTGTAGATTTGGAGCACTCAGAGGCTGAATTTAGAGGCAAAGGCACTGCGAAATAGTATTTTAGCCGGTTTTGAGGTAAGTAACGTTTCCAAACTTAGTTCTGAGGGTTCGAACCCCTAGCTAAATGATTTATGACTGTAATTGAGGTGACGCACATGCCAAGTGACGGGCGTGCAGGCATGCACTGAGTAATTGTGTCCTGGCTTATCCCATGGCACCGCTTAGTGATTATTCCATGATGATATATGTGCTTCTATTAATGTGGTAATTGTGAACATGTTAGAAATCATGTTAAGTATAAATGCTAGGCTTCACGCCGGAAATGCTGAGACCCGAGTGGTCGTATATTGCTATCTAATGTTGTGATTATTTGATGTCATATACTCAGTCCTGTTATAGCATATCATTTCATATCTCAGTCTCAGTATTGTTAATTACATGCATACTTATCATTGTTTCGGGCTGATGGAGGCATTTGTGAGCCATGTGAGTGAGACTGAAGAGTAATGACCGAGTGAGGCCGAGCCTATTATTGAGGCAGTTATGAGAGTGGACTGCACACTGCAGTGATATTTAAATCATGCCTTCGTTGTCTTGATATGGCGCTTGGGCCCCTCCGGAGTCTTTACACCCCCAGTGAGCGCATTGATGATGAGGGATGGATCTTCCCTAGGCATGGATCTTGTCCGAAGTTGTGGTTATGTGAGGGATGGATCTTCCCTGGGAATGGATCTTGTCCGAAGCTGATGTTATGTGAGGGATAGATCTTCCCTAGATATGGAAATTGTCCGAGTGATGTATTCCGGAGATGGATCTTCTCCGTGGGGGCTGGAATGGCCTTCTTCCTCAGTACGGAGTGACTACGGTCACCGATGGTTATGCATATTCCGGGATGGAACTTCCCTGTGCCTGAGAGCCATATATAGTACTGAGTGGACTTCTGTTGGAGAGCTGTGAGCACTATGTGCATATCCATACTGGTTTCATACATATATTTTATGATGGCATGTAGAGTATACTGGCATACTTGGCATACTTACTCATCCTGATAAACTGTTAGCATGTCTAAATTTTGTATATTATTTATGGTAACATAATTGAGGTTTTGTCCGTCACTACTTCTCAGCCCATAGTTTGGGTTCGTTACTTCTGAGTTGGTGTACTCACGTTACCCCCTGCACCTTGTGTGCAGATCCAGGTACACCGGGACCGGGTAGCGGATATTGATCAGCTGTCAGAGTTTTCATTGGAGTTGTCGAGGTAGCAGCTGGCGATCGCGACCTCGTCTTCTCTTTCTTATTCTACCTGTTGTTCTTTATTTTGAGACAATGTTGTCCATTTCCCCTTCTCTTTGCTTTATGTTATAGAAGCTCATGACTGAGTGACACCGGATCCGGGGTTGGAGGTTTTAAATTTAGTTCTTCAAATATTGTTTTAACTTCAGATTCTTAGTTTTATTAATAAATTCGTTTAAAAATTGTATTTTTACTGGAAATTGAATTTAGCTTAGTTAAAAAGGGAGGCTTGCCTGGTTGCACGACAGGCGCCATCACGACTCCGAAATTGGTTCGTGACAGTATGCTTATTTCCTTGTCTGCCAAGAACAAATTAGGAATAGTGACTGGTAAAGTAGCTCAACCTCCACCTAATTCTCCCTATATCCCTTCTGGGAACGATGTAATGATATGGTGAAGGCTTGAATCACCAATTCATTGACTAAGGAGATAGAAATAAGTGTCATGTGTCTCAACACTGTTAGAGAAGTGTGGAGTGACATAAATAAGAGGTTGGGACAATCTAATGGATCCAAATACATTCAAATTCGGAGGGAAATCAGTTCTACCTCCCAAGGGTCTTCTGATATTGCCGCTTATTTTACCAGAATGAGGGCTTTGTGGGATGAATTGAATTCTGCTTATGTTGGTCCTACATGCTCTTGTGGAGCATTACCCAAATTCATTGTGGACCAACATCTGTTTATGTTGGTCCTACATGCTCTTGTGGACCAACATCTTTTCCAATTCCTACGTGGACTGAATGAGTCATATTCCACAGTCAAGGGTAGTATCATGCTTATGTCTCCACTTCTTTCAATTAGCAAAGCATACCCCTTGCTTCAACATGATGAAATCCAAAAAGAAAATCAGCCTCCAAATTTAGGTTTTTCTGGTAATTCAGCTTCCTTTTCTACTACTTCATCCAACTCCAATCTTCCTGGAAACCACCAACATAATACAAAGTCTTTCAATCGAAGAATCAATTTTGATCAAACAAGGAAATCTTCTTCTGTGTCTTGCAAATACTGCAAGAAATCTGGGCACACAATAGACAAATGCTATAGGCTTCATGGTTTTCTCAATGACTTCAAGTTTACCAAGAACAAAAGGTCTGTTTCTTGTGCACAAGTGGAAGATAATGCTGCACAAGTGGTTCCTCAAAATGAAACCACAGCTTATGGTTTCAGCAAAGAGCAATATCAACACCTCATGTCTTTGTTTCAGCAGGCTCACATATCTGCTGGGAATCATTCTTTCACTTCTGGTGACAACATTGCTTATGCCAACTTTGCAGGTGTATGTCACCTACCAGTAGATCAGTTTCCTGTAGTTAATTCTACAATTCAATGTTTTCCTGGTCAGTTAGGAAAGATACCTTGGATATTGGATTCAGGTGTAACTAATCATATGACCTCTAATAAACAATTCTTACACAACTTACAACCTTTAACTAAACCCTACTTAATAACTTTACCAAATGGATATAAAGTTAAAGTAATTTCTACTGGGTCATTACAACTTAGAACAAACATTATCATGCATAATGTACTGTTGGTTCCTTCTTTCCAATTCAACATTATTTCTGTATATCAACTTCTTTCTCAATTACAATGCTTAGCATTATTTAGTAGTTATTCTTGTTTTCTATAGGGCCCTTATCTGAAGAGGCCACTGGAAATTGGTAGAGCTTCTCATGGTTATACTTTCTGCTCCCTGACATGCCTGAATGTTCATCTTATGTTTCCATCAATCCATCTGGTAATGCATGTAATGTTTCTAATTTTGTTATCCCTTTCCCCAGTACCTCTTGTAATTCACCTACCAATGTTAATAAAATGAAAGTGATTTTGGCATCAAAGGTTAGGTCATATGCATCTTCATAAGATGAAGTCAATTTCAGTTTTAACTGACATTATTCCCTCTAAACAGTCTTTCTCATGTTCCATTTTTCCTATGGCTAGACAACAAAGACTTCCTTTTCCTGAAAGTCATATCAAATATACTGCTCCTTTCCAACTGGTTCACCACAACAGAATGGAGTGGTTGAAAGAAAACACAAGCACCTTTTGGAAACCTCCAGAGCCCTGCTCTTTCAATCTCATCTTCCTGTTAAATACTGGGTGTGAATGTGTGTTGACTACAACCTACCTAATAAGTAGGATGCCTTCTTCTGTCCTAGATAACATCTCTCCCTTCTAAAGACTTCATGGTATTCCCCCATCTTATGATCACCTCAAATCATTTGGGTGTTTATATTTTTCTACTACCCCCAAGCCTGACAGGGATAAATTTCAGTCTAGAGCTATCAAATGTGTATTTTTAGGCTATCCTTATGGTAAAAAGGGATAAAAGTCACTTAATGTCACAAACCATTCCATCTTTGTTTCTAGAGATGTTGTGTTTCATGAACACATCTTCCCTTATTCTTCTCCCTCTCCTCCTGTCCAACTCTTTCCTTTTGTTCCTTTTGAGGACAACATATCTTCCTCATCCTAACTTCCTTCTTCTCCTCAAGTCTTTCCTTCAACACCTTCTTCTCCTCATATTTCTCCTCCTTCCTCTGTGTCTAATCCTCTTCACTCCAATTCTTCTACACCACTTCCTCTTCCACCTTCTCATACTCTTAGAAAGTCCACTATGGTATGTCACACTCCTCATTACCTAAAGGATTATGTTTGTTCTTCAGCCATTACCAAACCTGATTCTGACATCCCCAAGGTCTCTCCTACTGAGCTGCATATGCAAGAACCTCTTTCTTACCAACATGCTGCATCTCATCCTGCTTGGCAAGAGGCTATTCTATAGGAATTTAAGGCTCTAGATGAATCCTATCCCATGTAAGTGGGTTTATAAAATCAAATAAAAGTCTGATGGTTCTATTGAAAGATACAAAGCCAGGTTGGTTATTAGAGGTGACACTCAAATGGAGGGAATTGATTACAATGAGACCTTTTCTCTTGTTGTCAAGTTCACCACCATCAAGTGCCTCCTTTCTCTTGCTGCCAAGAGGGACTGGACTGTGTATCAACTTGATGTGAATAATTCCTTTCTTCATGGTGATCTCCATGAAGAGGTTTACATGAAACCTCCACCTGGTCTTCAGATTTCTGCCCCCATGGCTTCTGGTTCTTCTATTTTGGTTTGTAAGCTTCTCAAGTCTCTTTATGACCTCAAACAATCTTCCACACAGTGGTTTTTTAAACTGTCTGAAGCCCTGCCCTCAAGGGGCTACATTTCTAGCAAGAATGATTACTCACTCTTCACCAAGTCTTCTTCTTCTTCTTCTTCTTCTTCTTCTTCTTCTTCTTCTTCTTCTTCTTCTTCTTCTTCTTCTTCTTCTTCTCTTATTGTCATTGCTATTTATGTTGATGATATATTACTTGCTTGGATGATGTGAATGAGATTGACAATTTGAAATCCTTCTTGGACTCCCGGTTCAAGATTAAGGACCTAGGGTCTGTCCATTATTTTTTGGGTCTTGAAGTTCTCAAGACTCCTCAAGGGTATTTGGTTAGTCAACACAAGTTTGCCTTTGATCTATTGAATGAATTCAATTGTCATCACTTCACTCCAGTGGTCACACTTCTTGAGTCTTCTGTCAAGCTCACTCCTGATATGGGACAACCTCTTATTGATCCCGGCCTTTACAGATGTCTAGAGGGAAATTATATTTTCTGCAGCACTCTCGACCTAATATTGCTTTTTCTGTTCAGCATTTAAGCCAATTTCTTCAAGCTCCTCAGGTTCCCCATATGTTAGTTGCCCTCAATGTTCTTAGGTACTTGTCAAATGATCCTGGACATGGTATTCTTTTATCCAGCACTTCTAATACTTCTCTTGTGGCATATGCTGACTCTGATTGGGCTTCTTGTACCTAGTTTTCACAAGTCTATCACTGGTTTCTTTATTAGCTTTGGTGGGTGCCCCATTTCTTGGAAATGCAAGAAGCAGCCTACTATTTCTCTTTTCTCTGCTGAAGCTGAGTACAGAGCATTGAGGAAAGTTGTAGCTGAGGTCTCTTGGTTGGTTTGCTTATTTGGTGACCTGGGCTTGGTCTTCTCTTCCCCTATCCAGGTATAGTGTGACAGCCAGGCTGCTTTGCATATCGCCAAGAATCCTGTTTCCATGAAAGGAACCAAGCACATTGATATTGACTGCCACTTTGTTCGTGATTGTTTGCAGTCTGGTTTTATCTCTCTCCATCATATTTCTACTACTGATCAACCTGCTGATATTTTAACCAAGTCTCTTGCATGCCCTCTTCATTATCATTTGCTTGGAAAGCTTGAAGTGGCTTCCCCTTCAGCTTAGGGGGGAGGGTTGTTGGGCTGAACAAGTCTTGCACTACAAGGCTCACTAGTCAGAATAATCTATAGTTTTGATTCTTTATCATTTGGGCCCATATTGTATAGACCCGACCCAGTCCAATTTGTAACTAAAGTCAATTTGCCTATATACTTTCAGAGACTTCTAGAATAGGACACATGACAATAATAAGAAAATATATTCTTTCTCTCTTTTCTCTTTTTCTTTCCCGATTTAGGATTTCTCTTTTGTTAAATTGCTTCGATTAACTTCGATAATGGAGTCTAACACTTAGTGAGGGACTTAAGATCCCACAACTGCTATTGCTATAGTGCAAGTGAAGAGTGATAGTGCTTGTCTTGGAAAATTAATTTATTTGTCTGAACTTTAATTGTCTTGTAATCCTTCTCTACTTTATTTCAAGACACTTCAACTTTATTGATAAAATAGCATGGGCTAGCCAGTTTTCAGATTGGTAATTAAAAAATAGCCAGCATTTGTAAAGTCATTAAAAGATAGCCACTATTTTACTGTAATACGGAAAGTTTCAGCATAATATACTGGAGATTCGAGCACATGTTTATGAACTTCCAGCATATTATGTTGGAACTCCAGCACACAGAAAGTTCCAACATAATATACTGGAGACTGGAGCACTTGTGTATGAACTTCCAGCATATTATGTTGGAACTCCAGCACACAGAAAGTTTCAGCATAATATACTAGAGATTGGAGCACATGTGTATGGACTTCCAGCATATTATGTTGGAACTCCAGCACATTATGAAATTCCAACATGTTATGCTAGAGTTCACCTGTAAAAATGTAACAGTCCAGCCCGTACGTGATTAAGACTTGTTTAGTCTGGATTAATTTTATATACTTCAAGCAGAATTTGAATCAAATGAATTTCCATTCTTAAAATCAGTATTTAAGCTTTATATGAAACTAATTGATTATTTACTTAATGTAATTACCCATTAAATATCAGAAACAATATAGAGTGTAATTTATATAATATAAAATGGCCCACACTCACTGTGATTCCACAACCAAATTATGGTTCTTTTTAACTCAAAGAACAAAAATATGTGGAAAACAAAACATAGTGACCGTAATATATATAGCGTCTTTTTAAAAAATGCTATACCTTAACAGTTGTTTGGTATATAGCGCTTTTCACTAAGATGCTATATATATATATATATATATATATATATATATATATATATATTACGTGGGCCCACAAATAATTCTTCTAGGCTTAACTGACATAACAACAATTCAACTGGGTATAGTGTCTTAAGCTAAGACGCTATACCTTAAATAATTCACCCCCCAAACTGGTTTTTGCCTTATATAAGGACGTTAAGGATTTTGTAAAAATCCATTCAGAAATATTCTCAAGTCTTGTGAAATTTTTCTTTGTTAAGTTGTTTTGCATTTTGTCATAATGTCTGAAGAGCGAAGAATTAGAGTTTTATTATATTGGGGTGAGGGGTGAGGTTGTGGTGGGGAATAACTCAATAAGCTATAGTTTATCTCCACAGATCATGTTAAGTTGCCACTTACAATAGAGTACGATACATTGGTATCATTGTTATGTAAAAATGAGTGTGAGCAAACGTTCGGTGAATCTTAAAATAATCAGAAGATATCCGTATTATGTGACTCCGCAAGCGGTTGCTTGTTATGCTGAGTTTAGCATCAAAGACGATGAAACTCTGAGAGATTTTTTGAGGACTCCGGATGAATACCGGGAATTTATTGTGGTAAAACTGTTGGAAATGTACGTCAAGGCTGAAGACGTTCAGAATAATAAGGTTGCGCCTAGTAGGTAAATCCCTCAGTCATTGGGTGGTTATTTTGGAGCAGATTTAGCCGAATATGTTTCGGCTGAAAGAGTTTGGCCAGATCTAAATTTATCTCCACGGGCGAATGAGGAGCGGGACAATAATTTCTCCCCTAGTATACATAATCCACAAGCCGAGTGGTAAACTTTAATTTTCCTTTGTGTTACGATGTATATTTTTGTGTACTGTATTTGTATTAACACTCATATATTCCACATGGGGTACCGACCGATATGAATTTTACAAGTTATGAACCAACGACCAGTTGAAATATGCCTAGTTTTGGTGTGTTGGATCATGGTGGTCCATCCGGGAGTCAGTATCAACAAGAAAATATGCATCATGGGATATCAACACATTATGATTTGTAAGTGAATATATAAAGTTATATGTATTGTTTGGACCAATTTCAGTAACTCATTATTTCTTTGGTTGTGCAGCAAAAACGAGCAACTTGATGGTCATGTCCTTACTTAATTGCCCGAAGACGACGTATTTACTCGGGATCTGGCAGATGCGAAGAGTCAGGAAGAGAATAGTGACTATGACAACAATGCCGATGAGTCTGGAGATGACACACCCTTCCCTGGCGAGGGTGATGATGAGGAGGAAGAGAATACCGAAACTGATTTGACAAGGGAGCATGCTCCACCTCCTATTAGACCAAGAGTGTACGAGAGTCCCACGTGCCGTTTCATTCAAGGCATATTCCCTACCTTGNATATATATATATATATATATATATATATATATATATATATTACGTGGGCCCACAAATAATTCTTCTAGGCTTAACTGACATAACAACAATTCAACTGGGTATAGTGTCTTAAGCTAAGACGCTATACCTTAAATAATTCACCCCCCAAACTGGTTTTTGCCTTATATAAGGACGTTAAGGATTTTGTAAAAATCCATTCAGAAATATTCTCAAGTCTTGTGAAATTTTTCTTTGTTAAGTTGTTTTGCATTTTGTCATAATGTCTGAAGAGCGAAGAATTAGAGTTTTATTATATTGGGGTGAGGGGTGAGGTTGTGGTGGGGAATAACTCAATAAGCTATAGTTTATCTCCACAGATCATGTTAAGTTGCCACTTACAATAGAGTACGATACATTGGTATCATTGTTATGTAAAAATGAGTGTGAGCAAACGTTCGGTGAATCTTAAAATAATCAGAAGATATCCGTATTATGTGACTCCGCAAGCGGTTGCTTGTTATGCTGAGTTTAGCATCAAAGACGATGAAACTCTGAGAGATTTTTTGAGGACTCCGGATGAATACCGGGAATTTATTGTGGTAAAACTGTTGGAAATGTACGTCAAGGCTGAAGACGTTCAGAATAATAAGGTTGCGCCTAGTAGGTAAATCCCTCAGTCATTGGGTGGTTATTTTGGAGCAGATTTAGCCGAATATGTTTCGGCTGAAAGAGTTTGGCCAGATCTAAATTTATCTCCACGGGCGAATGAGGAGCGGGACAATAATTTCTCCCCTAGTATACATAATCCACAAGCCGAGTGGTAAACTTTAATTTTCCTTTGTGTTACGATGTATATTTTTGTGTACTGTATTTGTATTAACACTCATATATTCCACATGGGGTACCGACCGATATGAATTTTACAAGTTATGAACCAACGACCAGTTGAAATATGCCTAGTTTTGGTGTGTTGGATCATGGTGGTCCATCCGGGAGTCAGTATCAACAAGAAAATATGCATCATGGGATATCAACACATTATGATTTGTAAGTGAATATATAAAGTTATATGTATTGTTTGGACCAATTTCAGTAACTCATTATTTCTTTGGTTGTGCAGCAAAAACGAGCAACTTGATGGTCATGTCCTTACTTAATTGCCCGAAGACGACGTATTTACTCGGGATCTGGCAGATGCGAAGAGTCAGGAAGAGAATAGTGACTATGACAACAATGCCGATGAGTCTGGAGATGACACACCCTTCCCTGGCGAGGGTGATGATGAGGAGGAAGAGAATACCGAAACTGATTTGACAAGGGAGCATGCTCCACCTCCTATTAGACCAAGAGTGTACGAGAGTCCCACGTGCCGTTTCATTCAAGGCATATTCCCTACCTTGATCATTAGCACACGAAACATAGCGCGGTTACATACCACGTTACGTGGTTTTTTCTTGCCTATAAATGACTAGCGCATTTTAGTTATTATATGCTCTTAACCAAAACAAATAGCAAAAATTTCCATAAATTTTTTATTTTTCTTGCATTAACAAATGTCTGGACGTAATGACGCACCAAGGTGCTATTGTGGCAAACGTGCGATTATGAAGGTATGTTGGTCCGATGGTAATGTTGGGCGAATATACTGGATGTGTCTATACAGGTTTGGAGGCAATGACGAAAATTATTGTATGTTTGAGGAATGGTATGATGAACCTGTTAATCAGGAATACTACAAATCAATGTTGCAGTATGTTTTGAATATGAACGTTGAATACCAACGCCAGATCTCTGAAATGCAACAACAAATTGCGACACTGCAGGAGAAACTAAAAGAGGCGGAAGAAGAAAAAAATAAAATGAAAGAGACATTTAAGTGGTTGGAGCAGAGAATAGTGGACGGTAGTGACTAAACAAACACATGTATGTGTTGAGTGTGGTATTAGATCTTTATGTTTTCCGTGCCATGTATTTTTATTAGTTGTATCGAATTTAAATTATGTTAAGTTGTTATGTTTGTTTTGCCCAATTTTACTATTAAAATAACAAGGGAATCGAGAATTAAAAATATAATGCACATATAATGCTAAACCATATATAAAATTGCTATTATTTACTGATTGTCATATGTACATAAAATTTAAAAAAATCAATGTGTCCCACTGTCTTTATGCTTTAAAGTAGCCACTGGCCTCATGCGCATCACATCCCACCCGGCTACACTGTCAGGATCATCCTCATCATGACACCTCTTTATCGGAGGATAAGCTGCAACATGATCGTCAGTAAGGCTGGCAGGCTCGGTAGAAGGGGTCGTCGGTGCAGCAGTAACCTACAGAGTAATGACATATTTTAGTATATGAAATATATTAGTAATGTAGGGGTTTACTGCATAAAAATAATTAAAATATCTTACCATGGTCTCAACAGGCTCCTGAATATAATCATTCGTCTCAGGCATATCAGTGTCGCACGTAGTGGCCTTCACGACGGACGAGGATGATGGCTTCAAAAAAAATACTTTAGATATTTATGACTAATCAATGAGATAAACACAAATATAAGTAATAGTAATATAAACTAACCAACTCCTATGGAATATCCTTAGCATCCCTCGGTGGTGAACCATAACTAAGTCGGCGCCCACTATTCACATCTCGTACCGGACGAGCATCAGCAACTGTTGATGCCTCTGGAGGGTCAGGAAAATACACATCCTAGTCCTATGAGGTAAAGGCTGTTCCCGCGATCGACAATAGAGCCGGTCGGGTCACCTGCGAAGTCCATGGAGTAAGCCCCAGGCTAAATGACGATATATCACTAGGATTAGGGTGGTCACCCGGCTGATCAAATTCAACATCCTCAACAGGTGCCTCAACGCCCCCTTGTTGGGAACCACCTCCTCGCCGACCCCCACAACCTCGTGGGACACTCCTACCTCGTGGTACACCCCTGCCACGTCGTCCACGTTCAGGCTGCACTGTTGGCCTACGATGGTACTGCTCTGACACCATATAATCAACCTCGTGTCCTAAGCGCTCATTATCCTGGCCCTGCTACAATGTCCGGGCAGGCAAATCTGTAACCTGTCGGCCATAGTCGTGTAAAACGGCCGCTCCCTTGCCGGTATGTTGCTGCATCTGCAGTCCCAACTGGTGGAACAGATGTAGTCCAATAACCTGCACAACATGTAAAATATTAATTGCGAACCGGTAATGTTAACTTTATAATTAAGTATACCAAATAACATACTAGCGCTTCATGCCTCCCGACGTATGGAACGAACCGACCGCCAGCGCAATGAACGGGATTCCTGACAAAAAGTTAGGTAATGCTGCGGTACCAGCCCATATACTCATGCTCACCACATCCATAAGATCGAGTGGAGGGGGTGGCGGAATCAGGTCCCGCCGTTGGTCCCAAGTCTCGATCTGCAACTCTAGACATGCCTCATATGCTTGGTCAACCCTCGAACGATCATCCCGTTGGTAATGTATCCTAACCTAAGCGGGCAGTGGACGTACAAGTTGCGGTCGACCAAACTGGCGAAGGACTCTCGCTCGGTGGCATGATGCTCGACAATATTAAGACACATCAACGGGATGGAAGAGCTCCAGATAAGTCGCTTGGTCGAGCAATAATCGGGCAAACTAGATATTAGCTCGTCGTTGTATGGCCTCCAAATGAACTAGTACGTAAAAACAGGAACCGTGAGTATACACAACACATATAAATCCAGGCCAAGTAAACTTTAGTATAGAATTACCTACGTGTCCTCCATCAAATCCAACAAATCTCTGCAATAGGTTATGTCGAGCCTCGTACTCGCATCCGTATTCCCACCTATGAACCAACCTCCTAGCCAAAGGGAGAAACGGTGAAGATGGTGCATCCTAAGCTATGGGTGGTAGAGGTGGATGAAACTGTAGGAACCGCTTCCAGGATCAAAACTAATATACAATTTGGACGTAAAATTTAAGGAATATTTTTATGATGTATGTTATAATGAAGAGAGTATCTGACTATGTTTTCACCTGCAGCAGCGACATAAATCCTACAACGTCTCGCTGGGTGCTCATGCATGCCCGACACATGTGCCTGTACAAGTTACCAAGAACAACAACACCCCAGTTGTACTGATGTAAATCATCTAGCTGCTCAAGATGATGAATAAATGTCAAGCTAACTAGGTTTCCCGAAGTGTTCGGGAATAATACGCCTCCAAACATAAGCAGCAACAACGACCTCGTGTACCGATTAATATGAAGATCCGGTGTATCATGAGTAATGTCATCATGCATGGCCTCCAAATGCAGCCGGACGGGCGTCAATGCAAGACGACTAGCCCCAACCAATGCACCCTCATCCTCTGGCCAAAAACCCATGAGCCGCTGCAACGTCTCCAGGTTCTCCCGTATAATCTCTTATGGCTTGCGGCAAAGCAACATGAAGTCCATCAACCGACAGCCCATACAGAACCTCCACGTCCTTGAGCGTGATAGTGGCCTCGCCAATGGGCAAATGGAATGTGTGCGTCTCTGGTCGCCACCGCTTGTGGTCAACGACAAATCCAACTACAGCCCGTCGATCTCAATGATCCTATAAAAACCCGTATCCTGCAGGCGTCTGACTATACGAGGATGGAGCTGATGGTTCTTAAGAAAGTCCCACATATTGTCTACTCTCCTAGAACGTAAAGTCTGGGCCAATAACTGCCCCTCCCATATGTAGGATATGCTCAGCCTTTAGCGATAGTAGCTCTAGGGAGGCAGGTCCGGGATGCAAAGGTGGAACCTCCAAGACGACTATTGTAAATTGGACAAAATTAATTACATTACTTTTCTTTTCCATTGCTTAAGTATATTGCAATACCTTGAATATTAAATTTTATTCGATATTTTTACTATATTGTCAATTAGGTTGATACATTTTCAATATTATAATTTTATATTTTATATGTTAGTTTTATTATTTTGTATGTTAGTTAGTTATTCATCTTTTTTTTGCTATACATGATTTAATTATTTAAATATTCATATTTTGGTTCCGGACACAATATTTGAGGCCCAATGGTACCAATGTATCCTGAATTCTTATGTTCATGGTGAGAAATTTTTTTCGACTTTCACTCAACAGGTCTGTTATTTTATATGTTAGTTTATTATTGTATATGTTAGTTTTATTATTTAATATGTTAGTTTTATTATTTTATATGTTTATTTTTTTGTTACTGACTTATTTTTACTATACTAAAATTAAATAATTAATTTTCATAACTATACAAGATTTGATTATTAAATATTCACATTTTAGTTTCGGGCATAATATTTGAGGCCCAGTAGCACCAATGTATCCTGAATTCTTATGTTCTTACGTTTGTTGACTATAATTGAAGGTAGTTTGTGTTTGAGCTATCGGCTTTTTAACATATTTTCGGAATAAGAGACACTTAAATGATTAATTTCTGTAACTACAAAGATACTACGCTAAACGGCACTACGTTTTACTACACTAAAAGGTCACTACATTACAAATATGAGCACTACATTAGGCCAGAAGATACCACTACAGGGAACTAAAGTAACAATTTATCTAGTTTACTAGTCTTTTTGCAAATAAATAATCTAACTAGGATAAAAATAACAAATCAATTTAATCACAAAATAATCACGAAAATACATACAGTAAAAAGTAACAAATTAATATTTTTTTAACAACTAATAACAATTTCTCTATTTACCGATTTTTTTTAGCACACTAATACTATGATTCGAATAAAAAATAACAAATTAGTTAAATCGCAAAACAATCACAAAATAACATATAGCACATAAAAAACAACTAATATTTATTTTTTATACAAGTTTTAATAAAAATTAAGTCGGAATACCTCGATTTAAGGTTTTTAGAGAGTCGAAGATTTTGTGATTTGGAACTGAAACAAGCAACAATGTCCGAGATAATGCCTTAGTAGCACATGGGACCGAGAAATTTTACTTTTTATGGGACGTGTGGGATCCACACAAGTTTTTTTTATTAAAAATGGAGGGGGGGACCGTTTTGATTTTTTAATTTTTTTTAAGGGGGGTGGGGTTGG